>BLKR01006697.1:0-51985 GCA_011170035.1 Teleogryllus occipitalis | reverse complement strand
GATTTTTCACTGGAATCACAAGGAATCAGGCCTACAATAGGAGCTAACACCATCCCTTCAACTCCAGATATCAACTGTTCTCATCCAGTACTTTTGAGATAAAACTGTTGGAAAAAAATTTTAGAAAACAGTAGCATTCCAAAGAATAATGAAGCGGTTAGACCCAATAGCAGCAATCATTACTAGTGAAGAGTGGATCATTACTAGGAGAGAGTGGAGTGTTTAATTTACATTAATTTAATATTTATTTTTAAAAAGAGATTTAATGAAACAAAAATCTCTAGCGTTAGTATTTGTTTTCGACAATGTTAATAGGTATTTGTTTGCAATTTTCGAAAATTCAGATCGTTCGCCCAGAATTGAACGTACGCCACCTTTTAACATCTTGTGCTTCGAGGAATAGATTTACAGAAAAATTGGAGCTCTTTTTGTGAAAATTATGTAAATATGATGGGCTTTGGTGTAAAGTACCTTCAAAATTAAAAGATTCGTTTCAAATTCGAAGATTCGTAATATTAGCCAGATCGTTCAAGGAATATCCATTTTGGTGAAAATCGTGTTTACTTAAGGCTCTAGAATTACTCACACGAAGACGGATTCACAAAGAGGGGTTTTGGAAAATCACTTTTTCGGGTTCAAAAAACAAGCGTTTTGACGGCCTTGTGTATAGAAAATAAAAGAACAATACCAACAATCCACTTTTTTCGAACTAGCTACTTACAAAACGTGTTTTCTGTGAAAATTTCGACACTTCCTCCTACGGCATTACGTAACTCTTTACACGTGGAGGTAAAAATATTCTAGAGTTACTGGGATTTGAACTCGGATCCCTGTAGTCTGTAGGTCTGGCTCGACCACACTGAGCTATCACCGGTATTTCTCAAAACGCTGTCCAAGCACACTTATTACGTTAAGAATAGTTACGTGATATTCATTGCACTTAGATTTTTTATTAGAGAAATGTTCTACATGTGTCAAAGATATCAAATTCACAAAAATAATGCAACCGCATAAAACCCACGCAACTACATAGCTCATTTTACTAAGAAATATTTTCAACCAGAAGCCGTCGTCTTTAGAACCCTCTGTGGACGTCGTTCCCGGTCTTATCTTTCGGCGACTACGGCCAAGGTTGAATTACGTCACAGATGAAAGTTGCGATAACGCTAGAGCTCAACACGGGCGCGCGTGCAGACGTTCTGAAGCCAGAATCGCAATAGGGCATTTTTGTACGTGATTCATAAAGACATTACCACACTAAAATAAATAGTGGCGCCTGAAAACACATGTTTTATGTGATATTTACAATGAATACGAATGATTATATCTATACAATTAACCGCAAAATTGTTTCTACCCGCAAAAATTATTCGCCGTGAATGAGATTCGATCTTACGTGCCTAAGCTTCGCCAACAGCGCGCTTACCTGCTATACCACCGAAACTCTTATAACTTTTGTCTCTCACAAAGATGATTTTAAACTTTCATGTATCACAGATTTGACTAAAAAAGAACGTGCAGCGTTGAGATGCTTGTGTTAACTACAGACGGACAAACAGACGTTTTATCGTAAATAGATTTTTTAGTAACAAGGACTTACAAAACATGGATTCTGTCTACAAACGTATTGAAGTAATTCACTATATACAAGAATAACATTTATCTACTTTTGTCGTGACCAGTGATCGGAATTTAGAGGTTTTTGTCGAAAAATCCCCGTCTCCCGGCGCATGATTACAATACCTTTTCTTCTTACTACATAGTTACCAGAAAGGAAGAAAAAATGGTTTTTCATTGTTTCTATTCAACAAAAGTTTTCAATCAATTCCAAAGGTGAAATAATCAGTAAATATTAAAAAGAGATTTATTAACAATATGAAATGAAATACAATAAGAAAGGAATCTTCTGTTCTTTACTTTGTATTCTTAACAAATCTATAGGAAAATCATAATAAAGGCATTATTTCAACAACATTCGAAAATTGTTGTTGAGAATCTAACTAAAAGGGTTAACTAATGTTGTGAAATGTAGAAAAAAATCCTTTAACTCGTGTTGCCACAAAACCAATGTTTTGTGGGTCGTTGATACAGAAAAATCGAACGACGGCGAAAAACCTGTATGTTCGTGTGTCTGTTGATGTGTCTGTTCTTGTGTCTGTTTGTCTGTCTGTAATTTTCAAAAAAAATTATATGACCTTATTGAAAGAATTATTTATGGACAACAAATTTCATTTGAAAGAAAAATCTGTGTTCAATTTTAGAGTTGTAGGAAAACGCCGAAAAAATTCAAACTTTTCCAATTTTCGAAAATTCAGAGTTTACAGTGGACATAGGACGTATGTCGCCTTTATAGGTGTATTTTACTCTATTCTTAGAAGAAATTTAACGAAAAAAATTGGGGTCGTTTTTGAGAAACTTTTGAAAATGACCGACGGCTTCGACAAAAACCACTAAATTCCGATCACTGGTCACGACAAAAGTAGATAAATGTTATTCTTGTATATAGTGAATTACTTCAATACGTTTGTAGACAGAATCCATGTTTTGTAAGTCCTTGTTACCTCCACGTGTAAAGAGTTACGTAATGCCGTAGGAGGAAGTGTCGAAATTTTCACAGAAAACACGTTTTGTAAGTAGCTAGTTCGAAAAAAGTGGATTGTTGGTATTGTTCTTTTATTTTCTACACACAAGGCTGTCAAAACGCTTGTTTTTTGAACCCGAAAAAGTGATTTTCCAAAAAACCTCTTTGTGAAGCCGTCTTCGTGTGAGTAATTCTAGAGCTTAAAGTAAACACGATTTTCACCAAAATGGATATTCCTTGAACTATCTGGCTAATATTACGAATCTTCGAATTTGAAACGAATCTTTTAATTTTGAAGGTACTTTACACCAAACCCCATCATATTTACATAATTTTCTCAAAAAGAGCTCCAATTTTTCTGTAAATCTATTCCTCGAAGCACAAGATGTTTAAAGGTGGCGTACGTTCAATTTTGGGCGAACGATCTGAATTTTCGAAAATTGCAAACAAATACCTATTAACATTGTCGAAAACAAATACTAACGCTAGAGATTTTTGTTTCATTAAATCTCTTTTTAAAAATAGATATTAAATTAATGTAAATTAAACACTCCACTCTCTCCTAGTAATGATCCACTCTTACTAGTAATGATTGCTGCTATTGGGTCTAACCGCTTCATTATTCTTTGGAGGGCTACTGTTTTCTAAAATTTTTTTCCAACAGTTTTATCTCAAAAGTACTGGATGAGAACAGTTGATATCTGGAGTTGAAGGGATGGTGTTATCTCCTATTGTAGGCCTGATTCCTTGTGATTCCAGTGAAAAATCAGTAACTACACTGAAACAGTAGAAGCTCCCGTCAATTGATAATCATAAGTGAATCACCATGTACTGGGTAGCGAGGAGAACGAGGAAATCTATATAAATTGTCACCTGCTCTTTCTTTCTCAGATAAACACTTGGAGAGTTTATCAACATCAAATCGGAATTTTAGCGCCTTTGATGTAATATTAAACATTAAAAAATCCCTTCCAGTTGTCTGCGTGTTAATTTTTAGTGTATCAAAATAGCCCCGACACCCGTATTACATTAGTCTCTTAAGTTGTATCATATTAGCCCCACAAATTTGAGGCTTTATATATCATGACACGATTAATATTATTGCATTATTTTAACGCAGAAAAGAATATTAATTCTTTCTTAATGATAACCTATTTTCAAAAATATCGTGTCATAAAAAATAACGAAGTAACGTCAAAAGATTTATATCACGGCGGTAAAGTTTTTGACTGGAAAAATTAGGCATTTTAGTTTTGATTTTTTTCCTCCCAAATATTGTTACATTCTGAGTGTATGCTATATGGTCATTATAATAGAATATATTTCCTATCATTTGTCATTTTCTTGTTAATTTTGGACATAAATAAATAACAACTCTTAAAGTGTAATACATTAACCCCAATTTTCTACTGTATAATATTAGCCCCGACTGATCTTTAAAACATTGCGGAAAAAATGAACGCTAGAGATTTGTGTTTAATGAAATCTCTTTTTAAAAATAGATCTTGTATTAAGATAAATTGAACACCCTGTTTTTTTTAAACTGCAAATGCTTCACTTTCTTTTCGCATCGGAAAGGAGGTAACCTGGTGGTGAGGGGGAACCGTGTCAGGTGTGTTAACTTTAAAGACCCGAGTTCGAATCCCGACGAGTGGAAAATATTTTCTGCTGCAGTAGGTCTTTTCTTTTTGTTTCTTTTTTGCAGGTCTACATAGTCCGTATTGAATATTGCATAGCAATTACGAATAATACGTGAAAATATATGCTGTAGAGGCAACACTTGTTTTGAACATAAAACACATTCTAAATAGTATGTATAGTAAGAAAAACTTTATTTAAGTGAGTAAACTTAGATCATTCACTTTGATTCTCTAAATTAAAACTTGACGTAACTGAGAACAGTGTCGTCATAAGAGTTATTATGATACATATATCCTTTATTTTTAAAATCTTAGGCCCCGAAACGCGCCTCGAATTAATTATTAATATAATAGCAATAGCTATTTATATATAGTATAATTTCATAATTATTTCCAAAGAACCGGAACGCCGTTCCGTCGCGTACCAACAGAAATCAAGCCTTTTATATACAGGATATTCGGGGAAGAAATGTCGAATCTTCGAAAAATAGCTGTTAAGACAATTTTAAGCTTATTTTGTCTAATAAACTACACGGATATTCCAAATGGCTAAGCCGCAATAAACATTCAAAAGTTGGTTTGGATATATGTTTTCTAGGCAACTATTTGCGTTGTAGAAGCATATAAACACTTCATTAATATCTAAATTGTTTATGATTAACAAAATAAATGAATACATTTAATCAGAAAGAAAAATTAACCTAGAAATAAAAAAGCACCCAATTTTCACAGTTCGACTGCTTTTTTATTTCTCGGTTAATTTTTTTCTGAACTAATATATTAATTTATATTGTTAATAATAAACATGTTACATGTTTCTGGTCTGTTTACATGATTCTAGAATGCAAAGTTTTGCGTAGAAATCATATTTTCAAACCAACATTTGCGTGTTTATTGCAGCTCAGCCATTCAAAATATTTATGTTGTTTATTAGACAAAGTATGATTAAAATTGTTTAAACAGCTTTTTTCAAACTCTAGACGTTTCCTTCCCCGATACTCTGTATATCCATGCTTCTCTAAAACCAAAAACAATAATTTGCGTACTGCAAACTAATTAATTAAACCCATGGCAGTAGAACTGTTAACATAAGTACTGTCACACATCTTTCGCAGGATAAGGAGTAAAATTTAAAGAAAAATTATAGTTCACATGAATTTTGACAAATTGCGTCTTACTTTCTATGATATTCAAATGGTAACATTATATTACAATATTCAATTGGTTAACAATTTCGGCTAAAGAGTCTTGTTTGATAATTCTCCAATTTCGTATTGTAATAAGATATCTTATGATACTCATGTCGTAAATAACTATTTGACAACTATTATGTTTAGTGTATGTGTCTAGCAGGTTTTGTATTATTCTGAGAAACTGGATCATACGAATCACGTTTACTACGTTATTCACACAGGAGCACATGAACCTCAAAAAAGTATTTAATAATATAATCCTTGCTGATGAATCAACGTTTTATTGATGATTTTAATTTTGAAAATTTTCATTAGTTTGGATGTTTAAATATAGGTATCACATGTAATTACATGTCTATTAAACACGATAGCATTATATGAAGCAAGAAACATTGTTTTTCATTTGATCATTCAACTTCATCAATCACCCACAATTACTTTAATTTTCTCTGCTTATCAGTATTTTAATCTCAGATCTTCGATGAAGACATGAATCAAATAACATCGTAGATATTTGAGTGTTTTAAAAATAATAACGTGAATAAATGCTTATATTTATTGAATTGGTTTTATAATAACCTGTAAAAACATGGGTTTTCTGTTGGTTTTGGGGATATTGAAAACATTCAAATAGTAAAGGCAATGTTAAGCTGGTGACCTTTAACATTGTTTATTTGATATTTTTCTTAGGGATAGTTTATAATGGTTAAACGTTTTCAAAGTGCACATTAGATACCTCGAATGGCCCGTTTCCGTTTAATAAACCGCTACGTTCTCCCTGTACAGACGGTCGTGCAAAATTCAAGGTTTTGATAGATTCGTAGAATGGCGGCCAAAAAAACCACCTTCGAACTCTGACGATACTGAAATGTAGTCTGTGTTGGGAAGGTCATATCACTTGACCACCAAGTTCGTTCTATGTATTTTCAGTGGGAAATGCTAGAGCATTGATATTTACTAAACTGTAAACAAAAGCTAAATCTCCTTGAATTGTTATAACATCTGTTTTGCTTTCTTTTAGTAATATCAACTCGTTTTACCAAATACGTGAGTTTGTTATATTTTTACACGCTACAATAATTTAATTTTACAAGTATTTATTTTCAAGCATTTAGGAAATCATGAAATTTCATTGAAACGTTCGCCAATCTAAAAACCTTTTAAATGTATATTAAATATATTAATGTTGTTTAAAAATATGTATTAACAATGCGTAAATTTAGCACATAAAGCTCTGATTTGAATATTATACAATGAAATCATCAAATTAACAGTTTTAGAAAGGAATGATAAATTGAATTGAAAATATTAACTTAAAGTTTATATACGTTTATTTAGAAATTTCTATACTTGTGTAAATATTGTGATGTGTGATTCTACTCATGTGATCTTTCAAAACACAAAATTGAATATTTCTGTATTTGAAAACCTTAACACTACATTCATCCAATCCAGTGCAGTTTATAGCAAACAGCTAAGCAATATGTTTCCCTATTTTTTAATGGTAATGGTTGAACAAGTAGAACAAATAGTTTCTGACTCTCGGTGTTAACAGGGGACTTAAAAAAAATAATAATACAGTTATTCGGTTGCTCAACATCCCTTTGATAGAAAAACAGAAACAATTGTTTGGGCGTAATGCACCTTGAAAATTTTTTTTTCTAATCAATTTCTTTCATATTTGATAAATATATCGACTTGCAAATTGTAGGACTTAAAAGAGAATATAAAAACCAAATAAAAGTTATGCTCATACTCACCGTAAAAATACAAATTTAGCATAATTAAATTGGCCACAGAATTTGTTTACAAGCAAGTGCATTTTAAGCGTGTTAGGTATGCAAAAGCGCGGCATTGGAGAACTGTTTTTTCAGTATGCCCATCCTACGCTATTCTGCTAGCGCGAATGAATTAAGCGCATACAAATGGGGTCTACTAAGATGTTAATTTCTTATAAACAATTACATATATCTCGAGAACGAGATATAATAGCACCCAACGGATTCCGGAATTTTGCATCACATTTAAACGCCATTCAGATTAGACAATAAAAAAATTTGCAACAATTGCAAATTTATAAACAATTTCCAAATTTTGCAAATCTAAAGGGGGGAGAGTCTCCCGATGTTCCAGAACCAAAAACATCGAATTAACAATTTTGCAACAATTAATAATTTTATAAACAAATTCGAAATATGCGTTAGAACGGCCGGGAAGGCTCCGCAAATTGTGCCTGAAATGAATATCTCAAAATAGCAGTTTGTCAGGAGTTACAAATCGATTACTAAAAGTTAGCATAATTGTTGCTAAAATGATAAATATTTACTGGTCTATAGAAAATCATTCTGGACGGAAAACCCCGCTTAGAAATATTTTTTTCGTCGTGGTGTACGCGCAGGCAAACTATCTCCTTCGGCAGGGAAATATGACGATATTTCCGTCTCGTACGTAAACGAACTAGCCCCCTCCCCCTGAGACAGTGTTCTTTCTGCCCCTTGGGATGTTGCACCAATCACAGACAACTGTGGTTCTACCTGCTAGCGATTGGTCAACGCGTCCCTCCCCCTGCCCTCCCCCAGGCCGAGGGCTGTCCAAGTTTGTCGGCGCGGTGTGGAAGATAGAATTTTGAACGACATTTTTTCTGAGGGAGAGGGTACATAAATATGTAATGAAAACAGTAAGAATACGTAATAAATATTAAAAATCGGATAAAATATGTAATATTAAAATTAATTTATTATAAAATACATTTACATAATACGAAATTACGTTTATAAAAAAGTCCTAAACAATTTTTTTAAATAATGCAAACGCCTTAAAAATAGTTTGAAGAGCTTAAATTAATGCACACTTTGCACCATAGAACTTTCCCAACAAAAGCTTCATCTATTGCTATGCGGGACTAATTTTGCAGCCAGACTAGACGCAATACAAACTAGCGATATCTACGACCAGCAAACATCACTGCAAAGTGAAGCACTCTCATTCAATGTTAAACGTCGGCGATCGCCAATGTTTCTCCAAAATTAGGTTAAAGGTCACGAACCGTGGCGTGAGTGATACTTTTCTCACATAAAGATGAGTCGGGTCAGTCCCTGACGCGCACTTTCCGCCCCTGAGATAAATGAAGCAGACGTGGGGGACTGAGAACATCACGCGTCTTCACATTGGGTGCCTGGAGGAGACAGTACGCAGTAATAATGTAGGGAAAATGCTGACTTTTTAAAATTCTTTTCATAAAAAACGTAATAAAACTGACGAAAATTAATATAATAAAAATATTTTGTAAAAATACCAAAATATGTAATATAGAACCAAATATGTAAAAGTATGTAACGAAAAAATTGAATATTGTGTTAGGACAGAGCCGATTCGTCCAGTTTACAAATTTGAGAGCGATAAGTAGAAAGGAAAAAAATATGTAATTACATAAAAACCCGGTCTCTAGTGAGTAGTGTTTGTGGACGCCTTAGCGGTCTGCACTATCGATTTTCTGCGCATGCACAGATGCACAAAAGAGATGGTCACTTAAACTGTGCATGCGCTAAACATCGGTAGGGCTTTAGCGTTGGAGGGTGCACAAAATCTGTTGTTGTCTAAGGTGTAGTCGAAGATATCACTAATTTGTACGAGGACTTATATTGCGTCTAGTCAGGCTGCTAAATTATCACCCTATTGTAGCAATAAATGTAGCTTTTATTACTGACGGGAAGTTGTGTGGTGCAAGATGTGCATCAAGTTGTGCTCTCGAAATGATTTTTACCACGTTTGTGTATTTTTAAAATTTGGTTAGAAAATGTTTGATTCGTGTAATTTCGTATTAGGTAATTTTTGTTTTGTAATTAGTGTACTTTAACACTACATATTATCTCCCATCATACATATTTAATACAAATTCTCACTGTTTTCATTACATATTAATGTACATATTTCGACGTTTGATACTACATATTTTTCCGGTCTCTTGTCATCACCACTTGGCGGCCCACACTGGCTCTATTAGCAGCGTCGATCGCTGCCTCCACCAACCCCACTCTCATCCCAGCTTCCGTCACCAGGTCGCTCACTCCTCAGCCCCAACCCCCGCGCCTGCATTGTCTTGTCGCTGCCTCTACCGCCCCTACCGTCAACTCTCTCCTTCCCCCTTTGACACCACAGCCCCCACCACCATCATTAACGGGTTGCTGCCTCCACCACATCATGTTGCTTCCTCCTCAGCCCCTACTTCCAACACTTCCTTGTTGCTACTTCCACACTCCCTGCCGCCGTAATTACAACCTCCGAATATTCCACTCCGTCCTCACCACATCCCTAACTTCACAACCCTCACCCCCGTAATTAACGCGTTGCTTCCTTCAACTCCCCCCCTGTCATCGCCTCATCCCTGACTCTACAGGCCCTTACCGTCATTAACGACTCATCGCCTGGCGTCATAACCATGTCATTCATTCCACAGCCCGCAGATGGAGATGGTCGTTTTGCCGTAAACCAATTTTTCGTTGAGAGCGTCGGTTAATTGGGTAACTAATTGACTGTCCGGGAGGCGCCGCATCTTAGGCACAGGTGCTACCGTTTCAACCGCCTTTCTGCGACCTTCCTTTTTCGCATTTCGATCTTCCGTGTTTCTCCCTGAGGAAAGTCGTAGAATGATGGTCGAAACGTTGGCACCTGTTCCTAGGACGCGGCGTCTCTCAACAACCAAGTACAGTAGGGGCAGCGTTTAAGCGACTCTGACAGTTCGATGCGCTGTTGCCACACATTACTACGCACATGGCACCACCTACACGTCAGATAAATGAAATCTCAAAACATTAACACTTATCGACCGGCGATGACACGTTTTGATACCATGTTCATAAGCTTCGCCACAGCCGACCCTTATCGCCTCCCAAACCGCGTTGAAAACTTGATGCGTCAGCTGGGAATGGCTTCGTCATCTATTCCGCACGCAATGGACGTACACCGAGATTCTCGCCCCGATGTCCCCCCGTTCGCCTTTTCTGCCTCGAAATATTCGCGTAAACGATAAACAAATTCGCGAGTCTGGTTCTTTAACACAACTCCACGTTTGCGCGACGTGTGGGGGCGCAGCCATCACGAAACTCATAGCCTCGGACCAGTGCACTGAAGCGCTTGGAAGACACACACTAACTGGTCTGGCGCGTATCGGCAGAGGCGTATTTCATTCGCAATGATACTGTTGATGACATGAATCTGCACGCTTCTCAAGCGACTTCGTGTGAGTCAGATGAGCGACAACGCTGAACCCTGGCTGCGAAAAAGTAAACAAATCCTCGTACGCTGGTTGCTTCAGAGCAGGTCACATGACGCACCACTGCACGTGGCGAGAGAACTGCCAGAGTCGCTTATACGCTGCCCCTACTGTAGTAACAATTTTTCGCTTTCAAGGTCTCACAAAACTTGGGTTCTGACTACACATGTTGAAGAAAGTAATTTACTACGTACAGAGACAAAATATATCCCCTTTTTCGCTGTCAGGGTCCCATAATTCGAGTTTGTGTCGCAAAATCGTAGATTTTTGCCGCATCATTACAATATATTCTCTATATTACGTAGCTGCATAGGAAAATGATAAAGTAAAAAGGGGTAGGGAGTTATATTCTAAAATAGTGAGTGTTTAAGTATGAAAATTTGTAAATTGATGGAATTGGGAAGTGTATTACGACAGTTCAGTATCGGGCACGGAAATCGATAAAGTCCCGTATACACGGTACAGTTTTCGTGCAGATTGGACGTACCGAAAACGTGCAGTCCAGACTGCACATTTTCTATATGAACATGTTCATAATTTTTTATGCAAAAAGCCTACAGTTTGACTCGAGCGCCTCTAGCGGCAGAATGATTCACTAACGGTGATAGGCCATTGCGATTTTGTGGTTAGGTTTGGCAAAGTGCGATTGTGTGAAGTGATATATTGTGATAAACTTCCTTCTTCCCAATTCTTGACTTCCTATTTTTATTCTCTATGCTCCTCATGGTTCATTAAAACAAAATAAAGATCATAACCAGAACGCACACACAGAAATACCACCACTGACACTACTCGGACGGCGCAATTCAGTTGTTTCTCTTTAAACCCTCTAGCGGCGGCCTGTGTCGATTCGTGCAGAAAACGTATAGACCATGTATGCGCGACTTTTGGCTTTTGTACTTCTAGTTCGGGATCTTGAAGTTTCTGTATAGAAGCTGTATGAATATCTGCATGAAAACCGTACCGTGTATACTGGGCTTAATGAATTAATCTCCGACGCGAGGAAATCAATAGTGCACGAGCCTACATACGACTAAGTCCAAGGAGGTCTTATAATCGGTGGACCAGATCAATACTCCCTAGTAATCTTCTAAAGATTACGTTGTTATAACTCGCAGTTTCCATTCTTTTCAGAAAAATAAAGCATTTCTAAATAAAACGCAAGCTCTCACAAGAGAAAAGCAATTCCATCACGCATATTGTACGAAAAGCACGCACGTTAAATAAATTTGATTTGATTTATTTTGTCAAAGAGCAGTGAAAACTAGACGTGACGCATGGGGCAGAAGTACAGTCTGCGCACGCTTTTTGGAGCTTCAGAATCTCTTCCCCACCTTTTAACCGTAAACAGTTGAGTGATGAATAAAATACCAAGAATGCGAGGTTAGAAACATTTGAAAATAAATATTTTTGCATCCGAGTTATAGAAAACGTTTTGAATTAGTAAACTAACTACAGTTTTGATATTTTAATGTTGCTAACAAAATAGGAACCCACATCCTGGCTCTACTCCTAGTAAAAGAAGAGCTCAACAGAACGTTCACAAAGCGAAGTTACATTTATGTCCAGAAGCAAAACAGGGGCCATATCAGGATTCGCTCAATAGATCAGAGAAACTGGACAAAAACCTGATCGAGAAGGTGGTCAGGGAACTACGTGTTACTTATCACAATGCATTGGGAAAGAACATAGTACCAAAACCTGGAACAAAAGAAATCACAGACCTCATTGCATTTTGATATCAGTGATTCCCAACGCATTCTGATAGCAATGGTGTGCAGAATTAATGCTCCAATTCATGATACTGATTGCAAAATCATTGCACATTCATCACCAATGAGAAGGATTTGCATTGTTTTGCAAATCCTTAAAGTTTATTCTAATAAAATGTTCTATATCTGAACCGAAGACTTTAGTTATGTTGGCTGAGTCCTATACTGCTTTGTAATGCAGTAATAGATTCCCGTGGACAAAACCATAAACATAATCTGAAGTCATAAAAGCGTTATGTATTAGGCTTTTAGTGTTAGCCCGTTATTTGCGACTAATCCAGCGTGGCAAGCTTAGTGTTTTTAATATGCATAATTTCTTCAATATGCTAGAAATCATATGAAATCAATATAAAATATAAATTTATACGCTTTTTCATCGGAATACTCCCTCAGATAATACATTTTGGAGTTGCTAAATTACATCAAAGGTTTAGAAGAATAGGGCATAATGATCAAAACTATGACATACAAAGTTAAAAATACCTTTTACAGAAAAGAAATGTGGCTGAGCTTATACACTAACTCGTGAGAAATTTGATTTGTAACTTGGTCGCTGTCACGACCTATGACTATTCCAAAGCTGCATAACTACGGATAGTTATTATTTATTTACACGTTAATAATAATAATAATAATAATAATAATAATAATAATAATAATAATAATAATAATAATAATAATACTTTCTCTCGCCTCCTATAGAATTTTTTTATAGGAATAGTAAATATTTCTGTAATGGACAAAATTGACTGAATCATATACATGAATTGACTGATTACAAAAGTTTGCACAAAACCGAAATTGAGAACGAAAATAATAGTAAAACGTTTTACACACCTCCTTTAAATTGAACGTTCGGCGCGCCAAACAATTATAGTTATTCAGTTTTCATCTACAATAGCTAAGCAATCACATGCTTTTAGTAATTATCAATTATTAATAAGGAGAAGAAAAATGAGGCAGAAAATACACCACAAATATGTAAGAAAATTACTCATTGAGATAAATAGGTTTAACCCCCCCCCCCCCAACACTCAGGTAAAGAGGTAGGTCTTAATTAAATTATTTAGGAAAGAACAGACTAACAGTGAATATGGTACTTTTTATAACCCGTACCTGTATTACGACTTCTCTTGCCTCACAATCTCTTAACTAAGCATTTGAACAACGGCGTAAATGTCTGAACCACACATCTGGCGGGATTGATTATTCAGAGAGGGTGGGCGAACACAAAGCTGAATAAGACGGTAAAATGACAAGTGTTCGGTGCGTCTTCTCCCGTACAAACTCTGTGCCGGAGCTCTTCGGCGGTTCACCTCCAACGCACTGTTTGCGGCGGCGGCGGCGGCGGCGGCGGCACGGAGTTGGCACAGAGTAAACAAAAGCTGCGCTCGCGAGCAGCTCGCGCGACCGGAGCGAACTCGGCGGCTGCCAACTCCGCGACGCGCGAGGAGGCGCAGGTGGAATCTGCAGGTGGCCATGAATAATTGAGGGCGCCATGAAATTCAAAGCCTGCTGCGACGCCTCCGCCGAACCCATCGGCGCTCGACGCGAGTGATCGCGGAGCTGCCAGAACACTCCGTTCGCCTACTGTGAGATGTGCGTGGTGGAAGGCTCGGGAAGTAAACTTGGTTCTGTCACAGGAATGCCGTTTCACTATATTGTTTTACCTACATTTCTATGCACTACTGACGTAACTTTTGTTGAACGATGGATTGAAGAAATGCGGGTGGAGTGGGGGTATTAGTTACAAAGTCTGCTACTAGCGTATTTACAGTAATGCCAACTTTTGGAAAATCAAAGTCAACCTCGCTCGTGTCACATAGTGAAGTCGCTAGCCTTTCACCACTGAGGTCCGGGTTCGATTCCCGTCGAATCTCATGTGAAATTTGTTCCAACAAAACTAGTTTGGCCGCTTCACAAGGGCTAGTCCAAGCCCTGTGAAGTGTCCTAAACCCTACCCCTTTCGTAATTCATTCCCAATTTTGGCCGCTGGGTAGTGACGCAGAGGCGCATGAAGTAAGAGGCACGTACGCGGAGATGCTACCTGGCAGTCTTCTTTGACAACTGACTACACGAGACAAGACGAGACATTAAAAAAAAATACAGCGTCCTCTGGAATACAGAAGGGCAGATATTAATGGAGGATTACTCCGCGTTCAACGCTCGACCAGGGGCGAAGAGACGCGTTGCGTCAATAAATAGGATTAAGGGCGCAACGAAATTTTTAACAAAATCTGCTACGTGTGCGGCCAGCTCCTCGCTCTGGGTAGGCAACAGCAGGGGCACTAGATAGGAGTTTTAGGTGCCTCTCTTGAAGAACCTGTACTTGCCTCATCCATTTCTTTAGATAATGATAATAAAGCTGAACAGAAGTTTTCGACTATGAAAGCAACTAGCTTTGACTTGCTTCTGCTTCGCGCCAACAAAGTTTTAATGTTTGGAATGTTGTTATCAGTGCTCGCTGCGAGCTTTTGCTTGCAACTGTTTATTGCTCAAGGGAGGGGGAAGCAAGGTCATCGTTCAAGAAAAGTTGCGCGAATAGTAGGCCTACAGGCAAGCCTTGGGTTTCAAGTCCTAGTTCTCGTACGATTCCGAATTTTATTAATTTTCCGTCGACAAGTCTTTAGTTTCGTCTGTGCGGTTTTCAAACAGTGGAAACTGTAACAAACTGCGCACGTTCTTCCGACATTTCATAATAGTTAATTTTTGTATTTGTTTGACCAGTGCGATTGCTAAATAACCAACCATGGTCTCAAAGACAGGCTTTTTACATATAATTTATTATCTTCTGTAGATAAAACATTGTTATTTTCTTTAAAAAGTATTTTTGTTAATACATTGAACGACTGTAACTGTTCAATTGGATCTCCATTATTTCTTATGAAAAACATTGCTTTGTTTTTTTTCTGTTTTTTATTTCAAAATTGTTTCAAAAAAACAATGAAAACAGAGGCTGTTCTGCATTTCATACCTACGAAATTACATAAATGTGTACCAAAATTACAAATTTAGTGATTTTAGCACCTTTTCCGATGACTCGTTAAGTTTAACTCACAGTTTTCATCAATATCTACCGCCTCACTGGAAATGTTTCCAAATGAAAATTATCTGAATTCATGTTATGTAACATTTGGTTTCTTTAGTTCCTATTTTCCTTTTTTCATAGGATACCAACATTATTATATGAACATTATTTATTATTTTATTAAATGTTAATATATATTGTCATTATACATTAACATTTATTCCGTAAATCTATATTATGTTGTTTCAAATATTTAAATGTTGGTAGAAAAAATATTCCTGTCCTGAGAATCAAAAGGTTTTATTATTTTTCGCTCAGTTAACACTAATTCTTAGAATCTGATCTTAATTAGTCAATTTTTTCCGTTTGTTCTGAAAATCTACTTCATCATTATCGTGTTACTTTCTCGTAATCGCAGTGAAGAGAACAATTTTTATTCGTGCAAATATATGATATTTAAAGTGTTCCCAAAAGATGCGTTTTGGAACCCCTGATACTGATTAAGTATTGTACAAAGTATCATATTTAAAAGATCTATGTCTTTATGCCGGATGATTCGTTTGCCTGTCTCTGAACATCGCCGCTAACCTGTACAAAGGCACATGCGATGTTCCTATTTGCTCGCCTCACTATGAACTTACGAAGTAAAGAGTGATTCTTTGATAGAAAACTCTTTGCTAAGTGGATAAATCTAGACCCTAAATACAGTTAATTACTTCCTCATACGTTGCGTATTCAGAATTCTCGATTTAAGGGTCTTTGATACAGAGAAATCGGTTGATGGCAAAACGTCTGTCTGCTCACATGTTATTAAAGTTATCATCTAAACCGTTCAGACGATATTTTCTGAAGTTGATATTTCCCAATGAATCATAACGAATTCGTGATTCTGCGAGTTTGAAACAGGTATTTCTTTTAATTTTGAGGGTACTATACATAAATCCTTAACATTTTGCCAATTTTCTCAATATTGGCTCAAATTTTTTTAATAAACTTTTTCCTCGAACAATGTGAAAATCGTAAAAAAATGCACAGGTCTCATGTTTGTTGGAATAGGAATTTTTGAAAATTGCAAGATTTCAATTTTTTCGGCGATTTTCTTCAACTACATCATTGAAGAAATTGACTTTTTCGTAATGGAGTATGTTGCTCAGAGATAGATAAGATCAGGTGCAATGTTTCTAAAATATGAGAAATTTTGTGTAATTTTTCGTGAAATGTAGGCAAAATTTAAACAATTACTTTCTTCAAAAGATTTCAAATTTTTCTTTAACTTTTCCTTCGTGCGCAGCAAATAAATTTAAAAAATTGTTTCTGCCCCTTTTTTTCAGTGAAGTGTATTTTCAATTAGTGGTGCTGTAACAGCACATACTTTCTTGCATTTTTGGGATATATTACAACATTAATCTACTAACTCTTCATCCATCACTTAAAAAAATCCAAACCAATTCAAATCATACGATACTCAAACGCATTTTTTGATAGCCTGGGATATTAGTCATTTCTTACAAAAGAAACAAATCTAAACTTTACAGAATTTGCAGCACATTAAACAGGCAAACAAGGATAATTTCACTTAAGCTTTCCTTTATTCCTTCGTAGTAAATTTTGAATTTCGAATAATTAAATCATAATCAACGATAAAACACATTAGATGGTATGTTAAGGGCGTATAAAGAACCAAAATATTAAATATAAGGCAATTAAAAATGAAACTTGAAAAGCGAAAACATGAATAAATTTATGACGCGAATTGCTTATGTAGTATTGATAAAGTATTGTAATGCTAGGGAAAAACAGGAATTTTTGAACAGAAAACCTCCTATTGCCGGGTTCTGGTAAAGAACAAGTGAATGAAGCTTGTTCCTATGTGAAGTAAATTACTATGTTTAACACTTAGTATAGACAGAATACTTGTTTTGTGGGTTCTTGATACCGAAAAATAGATTGACGGCAAAACGTCCGTCCGATCGTCTGTGGTCAACTCTAGTGCCTTAAACCGTTCGGCAGATTTTCTCCAACATTGTAATTCCCCGATCGATCGGAATAAACTCGAGGCTTTGCGAGCTTGAAATGGATAATTTGATTTTGAGGTTATTTTCAATGAAGCCTCAATATTTTCATCATTTTCTCAAAAAAGGCTCCAAATAGCTAAAATTTGCATTCGGGTAGCGTAAATAACTCTTAAAAAATGGAGTGGGCTCTCGTTGTCGTTGAAATGCACCGTTCCGTTGAAAGGATCCGTCCGCAGCATGCATGGACCAGCCAACATTGGCACTCGCGTCCTGCCCCGTGATGTCAGCAGAGAGCTCTGTTTCCTCGGGCGAATTCTACAATGTGTGGTATTTTAAGCGTCAAGTGCACGATCATGCGGTTGGAATTTGAAACAATAAAGTGGCCCACCAGTAACAATGCTAAGCAAGTCACTTCCTTAGTTTTCTAAGGGTCATCGCTTTGGTACGGGGTAGGTATTTCCATAGTAACTTCGAACAGACAGACTCTTGTCGTGTCTATGGAAATATTCGTTTCCATAGAGCGCGACATCTTTCTTCTCTAGCAAGAATGCTCTTATAATTTCGGAAGCCTTTAAATACGACTTATTGTGAGGCCGCTGATTTTCAGAGTCTGAAGGGAGTTTTTTAATAACTTTGTCGAGTACGCAAGTTGACCAAAATGCCTTCTCATTACTGTTATCATTTTCAAAAATAACTATAGGGATGACATCACTTCTGTTTTTCTGGATGATCCACAAAGTTCTTCTGCAAATTCACAAGGAATACGGTGTTTTTCGGATCTCCGTCGGTGGTCGGAGATTCTCTTGATCAGTGAGAAGTCCAGTCGAGGTTGGATGGGAACAGGATGGGAGAGGAAGGGTAGTGCGCGGTCCATGGTCCTTATTCCGTGGCCCTTCTGCTCCAGCATTCACCCGGATGCGATCAGAGGACCCATGGAAATCACTAGAGCAGTGGGCCCATGAATTCAATTCCGGTGGGCGCCACAAACGACCCGCTGTTAAACACATGGATCAGGCAAAGACACCGCAAATTAACGGGGATCGAACCCGACAATTACCGGCAATCCCGAGCCGTAAGGCGGGTCTTAACACTCGTCGATCGCGACGTTGGTAATCAATTAACTGCGTTGCTGAAATTGTTTTAGAAGTCTTTAATTTTTGCCTTTTCTCCCTCATTTAGCTTTTGATGAGTATACATGTCTGAGGATTGTGCTGAATGGTATAATGTAACCTCAAAGTGACTAACGAAAACATATAATAATAATAATAATAATAATAATAATAATAATAATAATAATAATAATAATAATAATAATAATAATAATAATAATAATAATAATAATAATAAATCGACTATAGAAAGGCATTTGATTCGGTACCTCATGAATGGCTGATACACATTTTGAAAATATATAAAATTAATATAAAGGTTGTAAACCTGCTCGCTGCCTTAATGAAAAACTGGTGCACGGAGATTAATTTGGAGAATTGCACATTTAAGACTGATATTCGTCGAGAAATATTTCAAGGCGATTCACTGAGCCCTCTATGGATTTGTTTAGCTATAAACCCCCTATCACAGCTTCTAAACAAGGAATGTCTAGGGTACAGACTCCGACTGAGAGATCCTACCTCCCGAATCAGCCATTTATTATTTATGGATGATCTTAAACTGTTTGCCGAGAGCCAAAACCACCTGAAAGCGCTGAAGTATGTGACGCGGGTATTTAGTGAAGACATTGCTATGTCCTTTGGATTTGATAAATGTGCCGAAATACACTTAAAAAATGGTAAATTGGTCGAAGTACCTGATGAAACTTGTGATTTTCGACAGCTTTTGTACAACGACACTTATAAATACCTTGGTATCCAACAAAATAGATGAGTGAACCACACAAATATGAAGTCGATATTCAAGGAAAGATACAAATCAAGAATCACAAAGTTGATGAACAAAAAATTGTACTCAAGGAATCTAATAAGTGCTATTAACACCTATGCTGTCCCAGTATTGACATATTCCTTTGGTATCCTGAAATATTCAGACACAGACCTTCGGGAACTGGATACGATTACTCGAACCACCCTCACAAAATTCAGAATACATCATTCCAAGAGCGCTGTCGAAAGGCTTTATCTTCCCCAAAACCAAGGAGGTAGACGCCTGCTTAATATCTTCAATCTGTGCAGGTCACAAGAAAAGAAAATGCGAATGTACTTTCACGCCTCGGATAGTGTGTTACTGAAGAATGTAGTTGCTGTAGATGCAAACTATTCAGCTCTAAATCTCCAGAAGACTGAAACCAACACTGAAATTGTTTCCCAGATATGTAACATGCAGACATTGGAAGAACAAGACCCTTCATGGAAAATATCCTAATCTCTTAAATAACCCATCAGTTGATAAAGTCTCTTCTCTCCTGTGGTTGAAAATGGGATATTTATTTCCTGAAACTGAAGGATTTATTATAGCAATTCAAGATGGGGTAATAAAAACACGCAATTATGATAAACACATACTGAAGAGCAGTATAAAAGATGTCTGTAGAATGTGTAATCAACCAAATGAGACCATCGACCATGTGATTGCAGGTTGCCCAGTTCTTGCCAACACTGCATATCTTGGGAGGCAAAATCAAGTAGCCAAAATAATCCATAGACAATTGGCATCAAATTATAGACTAATTGAGAACCCTCCACCGTTTTACAAATATTCACCTTCACCGGTTATAGAAAATAGTGAAATAGTACTCTACTGGGATAGGCCTATTGTCACTGATAAAACTGTGGATTATAATCGCCCGGACATAGTAGTCATCAATAAAATACAAAAGTATGCAACAATCATAGATGTAGGCTGTCCACTGACAAAAAATCTGAATAAGACAGAATCGGAGAAGATTTCAAAATACCAGAATTTGGCAGCAGAAATCCAACATGTTTGGCAACTGAGAAAGGTTGAAATAGTGCCAATAATCATCTCAGCCACAGGAGTGGTGACAGACCGTTTTGCTTCAGGTATTACAAAAATAGTATTTTCAAAAGGAATCTGCATAACCATCAAAAAAGCTTTAATCCTACAGACTTGCCATATTGTGCGAAAATTCTTAAATTGAACGACGGACAAAGATGAATTTCTTCTCCGTCTTTCCTCAGATCTGTCATTACCAGTTGCATTTGCTAGAGCCTAAGTCGTATGAATAGATTAATGGTTCTCAATGCTTACTGAGAAAAGTACAGGAAAATAAACAATAATAATAATATTTATTCCCAACTTGTTTTATAGAGATAATGTACATTGTTGTTTCTTGGAATCACTAACCATCGATAACCAGTTGTGATGGTAAGCAATACTGAATTTATAATTTATCTGTCTACTTCTACATAGTATTTTTTATTTGTGGCATGTTTTTTACAATATTCTTATTTTTTAACATTTACAATATACATTCGCTAACTACTACTCTCTGGTCACAACAGCTGCTCAAATATCTGGCCGCACTGGTAAAAAGATTAGGTTAAAATTGTGACCTGCAGCAGCAACAGTGCTAAGGAAGAAACCTACATAACGGTTTTCCAAAAATTAGCATGCACATCGCCCAAAAACAACAAAATATTCTTATATAACATTGTAATAAGTTAAATGTTTTATTAAAAAAATTCTTCACAAATACTGCAATAATGTGGTATACAATAGTATATAGATAAATAATACGACAGTTCTCTACCAACTAAGAATTTCAAGAAGGTTGCTATTTCATAACGCATCACGTTAAAAGCAAATATTCAACGGGAGGCTGGTTCGTTCTTGCTGTCACATGAAGTCTGCTGTGTCGTAACGGGACTCAAGAGAGAGGGACACACGGGCATATTTAAAAGCTTCTTCTTCTTCTTCTTCTTCTTCTTCTTCTTCTTATTATTATTATTATTATTATTATTATTATTATTATTATTCTTTTCAAGCATTACACAGGTTGGACCGTTGCGACATATTGATATATTCTCAATTTTATTATTCAGGTTGTCCTGATGTATTCGTTTTCTATTGTATCTTGGGGTTACTACTAAAATAGATCTTAAAAATCACACATCTGCTTGAATTTACTGTAAGTCCTAGAATTCAGTGACCAATTTTCACTACCATATAATCCACAGGGCACTGCCATCACTTAATAGAACTTGATAAATGTATCCTTCTTAACTATGCCTCTGAGAGTTCTTTTAATCGTGCAACACATCAGATTGAATTTTTCATTCTTTCTGCCCACATCTGCCTCGTCGAGATAAAATATATTGCACCCTAAAAATCTGAAGGTGTTGACTTGTTCTATTATTCTATCTTCTAGAACAGTTTGTATCTTAGAGGTTGGAGTCCTTGGAATGCCATGCATTTGATTTTGCTTCTTGATATTTTTAAATTATACAACGTTGTTATTTTATGTTGTTCGTATAAGTCTCTCTGTAAGTTGTCTTTGTCGACGGCAACTTATATCTTGGTCATCAGCAAAAATAAGAGTTTTAATGAAATTATTCCCTTCAAAACCGTCTACTATATTAATATCTAGAATTCGTTTCTTCCACTCAGGTACCACGTTGTCGAGATATAAATTAAAATGTATCAGTGACAGAGAATACTCTTGTCTATAATCTTTATTCATTGTTTCATGTATAATAGCTCCAAATTTTAAATTTGCACTAATCTGCGTACCTGAATATATATTGCGAATAGTTTTCATTAGGTGGAGTGGTATACCTCGTACTTTCATATATTTCCACAATTTCCTTCTATTAACGCTATCACATGCTTTGCTGAAGTCAATAAACATCATGTAGGTTTTTCTATTACATTCTCGTCTCTTTTTAGTACTTTGCTTGAGAGAAAAAACATTTAAAGAGTAGTAAATTAAATTAATTCGAATATTAGATTCATGCCAAAGAATAAATATAAAAAATAACTGCTCTTAACATACTCAAACCGGCTGAAGTGGCTCAAGGCAGCAATTAATGTCACTGCAGTGAATCAGACCGAGAGGTTCTAGGATTCGAGTCCCGACATTGGCAGGTTATTGGATATTAGCTAGATAGCTGGGTCGAGTTCATCCGCTATCTGGGGGAGAATTCTAGCGACCGTCTGCTCTGATCAGTACTTTTCCCTGTTTACTCTCATCGCTGCCAGTCGAAAGCCGGAGCAAGTACTCTAACAAAAGGGCCACGGACCGCGCGCGATCTTTCTTTCCTCTTCCTTATCCTATCCTATTGCACACACGTACACTAACATGCACCACACTACCGCACATGTCGGCAGCTTCGAGCTCGTCCCGGCTGGGGTTGTGCCCCGCTGGTGGGAGGTACCTTGTTGGGGAAACCCCGCTAGTCGACGGTAGGTCGGCGCCAGATTGCGTCACACAGCGGGGGAAAATCACCGCCAACACCCGCGATAAATCATGCAATACACTTTTTTTTAATTTGTTGCGTCGTTGTTGACGCAAAGCGTCTCTAAACCCTCGTTGGGTGTTGAGCACTTTTGTTTGAGTAATCCTCCGTTACCAAGTAATTACTATCATTACTTTACTGCTGTGTAATTACTGATTACTGTGTTTGTCGAGTCTCGTCACGTCGGAGTCAGTTAGTGCCTTTTATCCCTTCGGCCAAGGGCTCGACGCCGTTAGATCCCGGGGTTCCTTGCCGGTCACCCAACCAGGAACCCACGAGTCTCGAATTCGCTTAACCTTCGTGACTTCACGGAGCGTAGTAAACGAATTCGGCTAGCGCCGCCGCCAGCACTTACGGTGCTAATGACCTTAGCGGTTGGCGCGCCCGGAAACGCTTATAGTCCGATCAACCAATGAACATAGTATGTCATTCTCGGTTGAATAAACCCCTCAACGGGATGCATTTGAAACGCCACCTTCGCTGATGTCACAGTAACGCGACCAGGCCTCTTATTTCGTGACCACGTTTTGTAAGCAGCGACGCGCTGAGTATGAGAATAGGATTAACACAATTAAATACTTGTATTTTCAGTCGAAACTGAAACTGTTTAATTGTTTTGGATTCTTAACGTGTATCTAACGAAACCTTACACATCTTTGACTTAGTCGAAGGCTGATAAGGAATTTAATCTACTGATAAGATTACTTCCTATGTATAACGTCATTGCAATGAGAACCAGATAATTGTTTGCACACAGGTTGGGAATGTAACTAATATATTTGTTGCCAGTAATATTTGATTAAAATATTTCTTTTCACTCTTCATGTAATCACTGAGAAAATGATCATTTACTGGCGTTATTAAAAAATTCTAAAGAGATTACGAATCTCTTGGTATGAAATTCAGTGTCCAGTCATTGGTCTATTGGGTAACTCCCTCTCCCTAAAAACTTATATTGAAACATGTTTCTAATTCCTTTTTGAGTTAATAATTGTAAATGAAAGAATGTTATAAAATGTGTTATTATCGTAAAATCTAAGCCGGAAACTATCGGGACAAAAATATCCGATTTGGAGAGATTTCCTTTAGTAGTAATATTCCGTTAATAGTAAATTACATGAATTTTATTATAATTAAAATATTTCAACAATTGATCTAAGGTTAGAGTTTTGTTTTTTCTAACAATGGTTACACTCTTACACTGATTGTGAAACATGAAAACACGCACCACCTTACTGCCTAGGGTCTGCAGTCGGACTGCTTGCTGACTGTTTCAACGCACAAAATGTCACAGCCTAGAGTATGACTTGCTGATACCCTCGCATGGCCTTGAGCAATGCATCTCTAGACGAGGAGTTACGATTCTCAACGCACGATGGGGAGATTTAGGAATAAAAGCCATGCCCGTACACCTTTCCTCATCCAGAAACCCGGGAGGGAGAATTACCTTACGGCTTACGCCTTGAGAGACAAGCGAGTCCAAGTTCGAATTCCACGCTGACAACTGAAGCCCCTCTCCTTCACTGTGCGGCTGCCACGACTAAATCGCTTGTCACAGGCATAGAGAATTTAAAACATGTTCAGATGCATTCTTTCCGTTTCGGATATCTCGTATCTCTCAGTCAATTGCATTAAATTCACAGGAATTCCGTTTAATAAATATATTTTGCAGATCATCAAAAACCATACCGTTTTCGTTTTGGACAGTTTCCGTTTTATACTGCTTAAAGTGCCATTTAACTTTATGGCCCAGAGAAATTTTCCATTTAAGGCAGGTGTCCAGCTGGCTCAGGTTCTTGTTTAGACAGATTTTATTACATTACGTACAAGCAGCATTACTTGATTTGCTGATAGAACAGTATCAGTAATATAAAATGACTAATAGATTCATAATTGAAAAGATTTTGCCTTGGGGTGGGATTACTGCAGTTAAATTTTGTATGCATTTTGCATTACAGCCAGATTCTGACTTGCAGGAATTCGGAGACATGAGTGCGGTAATGAAAATTTCTATAAACTAGTGGTGCGAGCAAAAATGCTTTCTTGTAAAACATTTTTTTCTTTTGATTGAGGGCCACCTACTCGGTTTTGAACCACTGTCTTCCCGGCTTCTATCGGAGTGTTTAGAACCATCCAAGATGTCTTAACTGCAACTACCGTTCACCTGGCGACAATTTCGTATGTAGAGCTCTCAAAACATTACAGCGGAATGAAAAAAGCAACCTAAATTTAATATTAAATTCTGTTATAATATTTATTGTAATGAATATTAATTCATATTATGAAATGAATGTAAAGTTTGGTATGAAAATTCTGTGTGAAATATCAGCTTGATTAATGCTCATTATTTTATGTGTATTTATATTCATTATTGCTTTGAAAATTCTCTAGATATCACATGCAACTAGAATTCAATTCTCTTAAAGTTTTGGAAATTGACAGGTTCGCCAAAAGCTTGATATCACGCGTCCATAAAACGAGATTGAAGCCATAATGAGATTCGAACGTAAGGGGCAAAGTTTGGGGGAAGTGTCGTTGTTGAGTAAGACTATTTTGTCTTTCAATCAGCCAATGCAATCTTTGAAAATAATGAATGGTTAATAATTTTGTGATCGATACTAGCATTGTAATATAATTTTCTGATCGCTGCTTTATGGTCGACTTGTATCATTTGGCAATAAACATTTTAACACAAGTTCAAATATTTGTAGTCCACGATTCTCACTCTATACACTTAAACGTGATTACGTGTACACTTGAACGTGAACATTTCATGCTTTGAATACAGAATTGCAATAGTTGCACATTACGTCCTGACAACCAACAGCGCGCAAATCACAACGGTCGAGGAGCAGCAATCGGAAGACCTGCAAAGTGCCGTTGGAATGCCAGAGCACTTCACACACATCCCTCTTGCTCGAACGTTCCCCTCGGGAGAGCAATGAAGTAGTGCAAACCCTCCATCCCCGCGTGGCCTACTTACAGAGTGCGGTGCATGTAATGCGGTAGCGCGTAAGAAACCGGCGGTGGCGCGTTACGAGCCACGAGTGTGGGCGACTGAACTCGAGTGAAGTTCGCAGAGGAAATGGAGTCTCGCCGCTAAAGACTTCTCAGACACTTGGATGTATCACTATCATTTAAATGGGGGAAGCGGCTTCTTTTCGGAAACAAGGAATCGTAATTTGATTCGAGTTGCTCTAAGGAAGACGCATCGCCCTGGAAGTTGGCTAAGTGAAAGGAAATGGATTCATCTGCTGCGCGGACGGAAACAAAGTTGCGGGCGGCGCGGCGGCCGGGCCGGGCCGGGCCGGCGGGGCGGGGCCCTGGGGAGGGGGAGCGGAGGGTGGGTGGAGGATGGGAATATAATGGCGGGAGGGGCGCCTAATGGCCGGCAGCGCGGAAGGACAGCGGGCGAAGGCCAGGAAGCAGAACGAGGGGGAAGGCGAGAGCGCTGGCGAAGGCCAGGTCAGGAAGCAGAACTAGGGCGAAGGCGAGGGCAGTAGAGAGAACGCTGGCGAAGGCCAGGCCAGGAAGCAGGACGAGGACGAAGGCGAGGGCGATAGATTGATTTTTTTCGTGTTTCCGGGCGCGTCAAATGCTTCGGTCATTAGTTCCGTTAGTGTAGTGCATGTTTTTTCTCGGGAGATGGCGGTGATTTTCCCTTCGCTGGATGGCGAGATCCGGCACCGACCTACCGTCGGCCAGTGGGGTTCCCCCTAACCAGGACTCTCCCACCAGCGGGGCACCGCCCCAGTCGGCACAAGCTCTAAGCTCCCGACCGGTCTCCCGGAATATGTGGTAGTGTAGTGCATGTTAGTGTGAGTGTGTAAGGGGAGAGGATAGGACAAGGAAGAGCAAGGAAAGACCGCGCGCGTTCCGTGGCCCGTTTGTTAGAGTACTGCTTCTCCCCACAGCGACTGAAATCGATGTAGCTGAAAAGCTAGTGTCGAAAATCCTGCCGCCGTGGGGAGTGGAAACCTAGTCAGAGGCGCTGCAGTGACATCATTTGATGCACTGAACTACCGCTCCCGGTGCGAGGGCGATAGAGACAACGGTGGCGAAGGCGAGGGCGGTAGAGAGAACGCTGGCAGAGGTGAGAACACTGGCGAAGGTCAGGCCAGGAAGCTGAACGAGGGAGAGGGCGAAGGCGAGGGAGGTGGTGAGTACGCTGGCGAGGGCGAAGACGAGACGATTGCGGAGGCGGAGTTAGGGTGGACGAGTCCATGGGCTTGTAAACTTCGCCGTTTCTTCATTTTCTAATAATAACGTTAAATATATTTCAAAAATAACAGTGACAATAATTGGACAGCTATTTCTTAGTTTGAAATTAGGCTATTTTTGAACAAAAAAGAATAATATTCCAACCTGCCATATCTGTTCTACTGTGTTTGTAATATACAATAAATTTGAGGTCGCTAGCATTCCAGAAAGATGTAGTAAAGCATATTGATTTTCGGTGGTGTCGTTTGGAGTTCTTTCTATATTTTTTACCTGAACGATTATTCGAAACATTTCCCAACATCTACTATTTCATTTTTAAGATCACATAAAATAAGTTTTTCTCCAGGATCTGACTTTACGTTCTTGGTTTAGCCATTGCAGTATTTCTTCATTACATGAAAATCATATTTTTGGGGATTCGTTGCCGAAACTATGTTATCTACTTAACTGTAGGTTGACCTATTACGTTAGCGAAAAGAAGTTAACTTGAACACATTGGTTACAATTTACGTACGACAAAAACTTTTAAAGTTCGTTAAAAACTTTAGAACTCCGTTGCTTCCACTTTATCTTATATGCTCAGGGAAGCCATTTTTATAATAGCCGGATAAAAAGTAAGGGAGTGCAGAAAGCCTAAACTGTTCAGTAATGGGAAAGATACAACAATTGGAGAGTATTCATAGGAAACTTTCACGTTTTTCAATTTAAAATTTAAGGATGTTTTTCAAAATATACGCAGGAAGCATAATTGAAATGCCTAGAATTAAAGTCGGACATATGCCATAAAAATCGAAAATGAGTTAGTTATCGACTGCAACTCACATTTCCATGTGCATTGTGGGTCTGAAGTTAGATTGTCAAAAAATGACCAGAAAGTATTATTGTTTGCTTTTAAAATAAAGTGTTAGTTCCCAAAGAAGACACGTTGCCCGCCTGATTGTTTCAATTTTGAACGTAAACCATTCGGCTAAAGGGATGGCTTCCAAGCGTACTTTTTTAATTTGGGGACGATTGTTTTGACGCGAAGGCGACTGCAGATCTCTTCCCTCGTTGAGAGCGAGCAGTGTTTTTACAACTAGGTTTTAATAAATATTCCAAAATGAAAAGAATTTGAATGAAACTCCATCTAACAAGTCAAGGATTATTTCATGTTTACCGGCGCGTCAACTGCTGAGTTCATTAATCCTGTAAGTAGTGCATGATTTTCCTCGGGAGGTGGTGGAGATCTTCCCCCGTCGGATGGTGATATCCGGCGCCGACCTACACGCCATCTAGCGGAATCTTCCCAAACGGTATCTTCCACCAACATGGCATCGCCCCAGCTAGGACAAGTTCTAAGCTGGTGACTGGTCTCCGAACGCGTGTAGCAGTGTAGTGCATTTAAGTGTACGCCAGTGTAAGTAAAGAATGAAGATAGGGCAAGGAAGGAGAGATGACGCGTGGTCCGTGACCAGTTTGTTACGGAACTGCTCCGGCATTCACCTATTGTTGACCGAAGAAACCACGCAAAATCGCTGATCGGAGCAGCCGGTCGCTAGAATTTTCCTCCATACAGCGGCTGAGTTCGACCAAGCTATCTAGCTAGAATGGAAAATCCTGCCACCGTACCGGGAGCGGTAGCTCAGTGCATCAACTGATGTCACTGCAGCGCCTCTGACCGGGAGGTCCTAGGTTCCCACTCCCCACGGCGGCAGGATTTTGGACACTAGCTTTTCAGCTAGGTTGAATTCAGTCGCTGCCTGGAGGAGACTTCTAGCGGCCGGCTGCTCTGATCGGTAGTTTTCCGTGGTTTCTCCGATCAACACCAGACGAATGCCGGAGCAGTACCTTACCAAACGGACCACGGACCGCGCGCGATCTGTCCTTCCTCTTCCTTGTCCTATCCTCTCCCTTTACACACACACTTACACTAACACGCACTACATTACCACATATTCTGGCAGACCGATCGGGAGCTTATAGCTTGTCCCGGCTGGGGCGGGGCCCCGCTGGAGGGAGAGTCCTGGTTAGGGGGAAACCCCACTAGCCAACGATAGGTCGGCGCCGGATCTCGCTATCCAGGGGGGAAGATCACCGCCATCTCCCGAGAAAAAAAACATGCACTACACTAACGGGACTAATGCCCGAAAACATGAAAAAATCAATCAATCAATCCTGCCACCGTCGGGACACAAACCCTGGGACCTCCCAGTCATACGGACAGCAGTGACATCATTTGATGCCCTGAGCCGCCTAAGGCGATGTGCGGGCGGCATCGCCCCTATTGGGAATCTGTGATATGTATACTAAGCAGTGAATAAGCATATTTCTTGATTTTAAATGCTCTTTTTTGTTTAATTCCTATGAAAATAAACCAATTCCTTCCCAGAAAATATGGGCGTTTGTTGTTTGTTTCAAAAGTGTACAAGCAAGTGTCTGTTCGTTTCAGAAGTGGACATAAACCAAAGTTTGTTTCAAAACGGTATTTCAGCATATTTTAATACAGATTTTCTGGAAAATTGGACAGAATTTGATGTGCTTTGATAGTTCCTTATAATCTCAGTTACCTCATTAACAATGAATCTGTATTTAACTATTTGAATATGTACATGAAATGAAATCAAGGATATACTGTACAATTCTGTGCATGTCATATGCCCATATTTTATACTAAACTATTCATTTCTAATATCATCCTCCAAACTACTTTATCAACATTTTGAAGGTAAACGAAGTAAATTATGAAATCAAAGCCAATATTAAATGGGTACGGGTAGTTTTCGATTTTTGAGGATTTCTCTAAGCGACAGACATTAGACATTCAATTGGGCTGCAACCACCGTAATAAATACTGAGACAACACTCAAAACAGGGCTCATTGTCGCAATGTTCGTGTAACCTCCAAGAAGATCCCTCACTCTTGAGAGAGGAACCTTTGAACCCCTGAACGCAGAACTCCGTCATTGGAAGAAAATTGAAGTCTCCTGATAGACTTTACATTGCGAGGATATAAAAGCAGCTTTTTCAATGCTTATTGTTCAAGATAAGTAGAATCTGTAGATTTAATCGCGGAAGCAGCTTTCACTATATCAGATTTTGTGGCATAAACAGCCGTTTTACTGACGAAATTTTTCTGCGTGAGTGGACAAATACGGTCCAACAGAATGATGCTCAGAGTATTTAAATTGCTCACCCTCAAGAGCATAGAAGTCGAGTTTTCGCGAAAATGGAATTTTGGAGGGAAACCGCTTGCGCTGAACTTCCTACATTAACGATTGAGTCTGTATTTAGGGAAGAAATAGTTAACGGCCACCGTTTGTTGATCACAGTTGGAAAAATGTAAATATGTTTATCAAACAATTTATCAAGGTTATTGAAATCAGGAAAACATTTATAGCTCATAAAAATAATTCATACACAAATTTCTTTCCAATGTAGGAAGAAATGCTTGTGGCAAAGATAGCATCATTTTTTTTATTTGTAGCAAATTTATGGATGGCACAATTATATCTGAAAAATGTGTCCTAAAGATTCTTTGTTTCAAGCAAGTTTGATCATACCTGTCCAATTTGAATGCTTTTGAAACACTTTGAATTTTTTACACTTTGAATAACACCGTGGTTGCAAAGTTCGGAATCCATCTTACGCAACCGGACGGAATCACCATGCGCAGAAAGCGCTTTGTCGTCTTCGGCGAAAGATTATGTTGTACGCCCTGTATGACGTCCCCGTTGCCGATTGGAAAGGAGTCTGTCGTATCATTAGGATGTTTTCAAGTGATGACTAAAGAGTGACAAGTACATAAGTTGCAATATTATAACGTTGCGTAGCAGTTACAGGGACGTGGAACATTCAAGAAAAAATAATGCGCAGTTCTTACCAAACCGAGCAAACTCAAGAAAGTAACCACTAGTATTCATACGATAGCATTGTTTAATTTGGAGATTTTTAACTAGATTAGAAGGATACTAAAAGTGGCCTGTTCTTCACCAATGGGCCAAGAAATAGTAATTTCTGTCCATGCTTTACCTTCTCTGCCTTTGCAGTAACTATGGCTTTTTAATATAAACATAACACTAAAGTTATAAATAGACAGAAAAATGGTCAGTATCCCATCAGCAGATCAAAAACATTCTTGTATTAAAATAATCGATTCAATAACGAACCAATGGGCGAATTTCAAAATGCTCTTAAAAATATTGAGAATAGAAAACTTCTGGATCAGACATCCCCAACAATGAACTCTTTAAACATGCGTCTGAAACATATTTCTTAGGACTACTGAACTTTAATTATCTTTGCTAGATAAATGGTCGTTTTACAGAAGAATTAATGACTGGTGTGGTTGTCCTTTTATATAAAATAGCGATAAAAAAACTGCACTTGCAGAAGAATGATCCCCTTGAATAATAAAAATGTATGATTAAAAAGTCAGGAAAGAGCGACTGGTCCGACGGCGCAGGTGTTCTCATTTCACGACGAAAATCAGCAACGCGCATTCAGTTGGGTCGAGTAGAGCTACCTGCTCCAAATGCTATTTATCAACTTATGTCAAGTTACAGTTAAGAATAAAGAAAGAAAGCAAAAAATTGCACTGATACGACGGGACAGTAAATGGTCAGTCCACGACGGCAAGGTATTTCAATTTTTAAATGAATTTTTAAAAAAAGCTCCTCTTGATTTAGACCACAGACCCTAGTGTGCTAATGATGAAACGTAAGTCTGCCATTTTGTGACGCTATCTCTCGGATTATTATATGCGCCATTTTAATAATTTCGGCACCAATCTCAGACGTGTTCCTCAGAGCTAACACAACCACGACTAGAAATCGGTAGCAATTTATTAATCGAGTGGTACTAGGGTCCAAGACTGTCCCCTCGGTATGTAGGGGTCTCCCCTGGGTATTAGAACGTCACGACTACAAAACGTCTCACCGAGGCCACTGAAGTAATGGGAAGATGGAAAGAAAGGGAAGTGGAGATTATCGCCTCCATCGCGGGGCTCGCACCACCGCTGTCTTTTGTCCGTACAACGTCCCCATCCTTCCCCCACCAATGAAGAATCTCCTACCCCTCGCCACGAGTACTTGCAAGAAGCTCCCCCCTCCCCCAACCGTCCCCACCGCCTCCGAATCCCTTTTGTTCCGAGTGTACGCGCGGGAGGCGCAACTTTGTGTTCTGTGCAACTTGTTTTCGGCGCTAAAGGAGTTTGCAGAGAAGATTGTTTCCCTTTGAGATGAAATATTTTGTCTCGTAAGAGCTGCCTGGCGGATTTCTAACACGTTTGCACTTCCATCGTCAGTGCTGCCAACTGTGACGGTAACAGGCGAGAACGAATGCTGAAATTCTCCGCAGGTCGTGTGGAGCTTGACTGTTTGGGTTAATTTTTTGTAGATGATTGGTGAATATATTCATTTCTTCCGCATTTCTTGAAGGAATGAAATATTAATGTAAGTCATACAGTTAAACTACTTTCAGTAAGGTTTCAACATTTTGGATCTGCAGATCCCACGCCTTTCATAACCTGATCAGCTTTCCTGCATGCAGATTTTGGCAGTAAGAGAGATGCGCTCTTGTAGTTGCACTTTTTATTGATGCTACAATATTGAAAATATAACACCAGTGTTGTACAACATTGAGATGCACATTTTTTGTCGATAAGATTCAAACTTCTCTCGGTAAGATAATTTCTCTCTCGTTATTTTTCCATGCTCAACTTCCGACTTCGTACTTAAATAGACTATTTTCAGTAATCATGAAGTCTGAAAATTATAATTTCAGTTCTAGAATAGAAACTTCAACCGACTCAGAAATGTCAGTAATATCATGATCCTTGAAGCACGCAACTTATCCGATTTCCATGAACCCTCTCTCTCGTAATAATGTACTTACACAAGTGATGTTTAAAAGTATATTTGAATAATATTTTTAAAAAATTATTTCAATCTACACATAATTTACGGCCCATGGTTTTTGATGCCGTGATAACTTTCTAAATGCCGTTATCATGTTTGCTCCTTATATCTGGTTTCAATCTTCATTTTCATAGCCTCGTATCTCCTGTGGAGTAGAATGTTGATGCAGTTAATAACAGGTATTATTTCTCCGCCCATTTCGGAAGGAACCTCGCAGAGAGCTCGGGGAAAGTCCCGGGGGAAACGAACTTAGCCTGCCGTAAAGAGCCGGGCTGTGGGGGAGGCGGGGCTATAGCGGAGGCGGGGCGGTGGCGGGGGCGATGTGTCGGAGGCGGGCCCGTGTCGGAGGCGGGGCCGTGTCGGAGCAGGGCTGTGTCGGAGGCAGGGCTGTGTCGGAGGCGGGGCTGTGTCGGAGGCGGGGCTGTGTCGGAGGCGGGGCCGTGTCGGAGGCGGGGCCGTGTCGGAGGCGGGGCTGTGCCGGTGTTGTGGCGGGGCGGGGCGGGGCGGGGCGGGGCGGGGGCGGGGCGGGGCGGGGCGGGGCGGGAGCGGGGCGGAGCGGGGGGGCGGGGCAGGGCGGGGCGGGGCGGGGCGGGGCGGGGCGGGGCGGGGATGGGAGGAGAGAGACGGTGTGGGGCGGGGCGGGTGGCGGGGCGGAACGCATAAGAGAGCTCATAAGGAGTCTGCGAAGGCGCGTAAAGGCTGCACGGGCGCGGAGCCGCTCAATTTCGAAGCGAACGGCAGGCAGGCAGGCAGGCAGGCGGCGCGCGCGGGTGGCGTATTTGGGCGCCGCGGTATTGCGTCCGCTCGCGAACGCGCGCAGTGGGTCACAACACTCCTCACACGGGCGAAACACGCGCGCGCACGCGTTCTCCACCTGCAGCTCAGAGAACGTTTAAACATTCTTGTCCGTCATTCTCAATTAATATATTTATTAATAATTTTATTTATTTATATTATAATATTATTATTTATTTATTTATTTATTTATTTATTTATTTATTTATTTATTTATTTATTTATTTATTTATTTATTTATTTATTTATTTATTTATTTATTTATTTATTTATTTATTTATTTATTTATTTAACGTAAAAAACAGTTAAAACTGCGTATAACGTGCTATGGGGAAAAGTTTATTGAGTTCACGCAAAATTACGAGAAAAGTTTTCAAATTTTCGAAAAGTTGTACATGACCTTATTTAGAAATCTACCTTTAAGGAACAGATTTAATTAAGGGAAAATCTCTATCTTTAATATTTTAGTTGTAAGAAGAATCCGAATAAATTTTGAACTTTTGCAACTTTCAAAAAATCAGTTTTTAACGAACATGTGACTTGCACCATTCTCTTAAACGTTCTTCACAGTCCAACAACAAAATATAATAAAATATGGAGCCATTTTTTTTTGAAAATTTTGAAAATGTTCCAGGGGTTTCATGAAAAGAACTCTACTCCATAGCGAGAAACGAAAATTATCTGGCCATTCATCTGACGAATGATTTATGAATCAAATATTGCAGTTAAGATGTATTTATTAACATTTTAAAAACACGACGTTTCGATGCTCTACTTGGTCCCTTATATTTTCTTAAAAATGTATAATTTTGAAGAAAAAAAATTTTTTTTTTTAGTCTGATGATGGGAAATTTTAGCCTCGAAACGTCCGATTTTTCAAATGTCAATAAATGCTTCTGAACTACAGTACTTAATTCTAGAATCTGTTCGTCGGATGAATGGCCAAAGATTTTTCCATTATCTTTGAATCGCTTGGTGCAGAATCAACTCATGTCCATTTTTTACAGATTTTCAGATATGTTGATCCCGCGATATCATCAACTGGTATCAAAATTCCTCATGTCTGCCGCGAACTGTGCCATAATATCGAGCTACATTTTTCGTTTAGTGCAGAATCGGATGTAAAGTAATTCTATTGTTTTTTCTTCTCTTGAAAAGTTGTGGAGAGTGGCCTTGAACGGTTTCTGCAAGCGATTCATTTCTTCTTTTCTGGCGCGACAACTGCGTCGGTGATTAGTCCTGTGTGATGCAAGCTGTATCCCGGGAGGTGGCGGAGTTCCGCCACAGCTGGGTCGTGACAGCGTGTCCTACATGTCGGCTTGCGATTTTTCTACCATTCAAATACTGTCCCCAGCTGGACTTGGCTCCAACAGGGCCAAACTCTAACTTTTCCATTCTGCAGATATGTATGAAGGTTCACTAATTAAATATGTGATAAGGGGGATGGGTCAAATATGAGGAAGGAAAGATCATGCGCGGCCAGTGGCCCATTTGTTAGGGTACTGTTCTGGTAATTGCCTGGTATCGTTTAGAGAAATCACGGAAAGCTACCGATCAAAGCAGCGAACATGGCCGGCCTGAATAGCCGAGGTCCCTACGGCTGAAGGGCCTTAGTTGCCTGGGCTTGAAAGGTCGCGGAGTCGACCCCCCCCCCCCTCGGGCATGGAGGTTTGTGAGAGTTCGTTTTGTCCTTACGTGTCCGTCCCCCCTACAGTTGTCCCTAAGTAAGCAATCAAAGTGGTAGCTACATGACCTCGTTAGTTAAAAATTGACTTTAAAAAGCAGCGAACACTATACCTTTCTCCCAGACAGTAGTAGAACTCGACCAAACACTTGTGACATGCATCTCATGTTGAAAATCACCTCCGTCAGAAATCGAGGCTTGACAGAGCCAAGAGTATTGCCGCTGTGTTATCACAGCTTCTCACACATTTGAGTCTCTTCTCTTTTAACCTTAGGAAGACACTAAATTTCTCTAATAAAGAATTTCCTTCTTCATTTTAATGCACGCTATTACACCTTGTCAGCAAAAGAGAGTAGACAAAAAGGGTAAGGTTTATCCACAACTGAACGAAATAAAATTTTGATAGATCTTACTTACTATATACCTTTATATTAAGGTACTTCACTTCGAATCAATGCCTCTTGGCACATTTCATGTCAAATTTTCTTTTGAGACCCAGGTATTAGCTTTCTTTATCATGCAATGACATACCGAATTCGAAAAAATAAAGACAGATCCCTGCTGCAATTGAATCAGAAACCACGCGCTATCGAAGTATACGTGGTTTTGTGAGTGTGAATGTACTGAGGAGTTCCTTCATATACCTCGGCATATAGCAAGGGAAAACTTCAAATTTCCCAATTATATTTGTAAGAAAAATTTATATATTTTATTCGAATTCACACCTAAAATATTACATTTAACATACCATAATGCTGGTTTCAGAATACGGCTACAATAGCGAAACATGTTCACACGCTTAAAGTAAATAACTTATGCAATAAAATGTATTTGTAAATAGGGTTCAATTAATATAATGTTTTGTGGGAATTCTGATGTGTTGTTGATGTTATGAGAAGAAATAAGAGGTCATCATCGTCAACATTATCACCAACAATAATATGTTGACGAAGATGACCTCTTTTATTTCTTCTAATATAATGTTGTCCAATATATATGTAGTAATTTATTAACATATTAAATAAAGAATAAATTCACGAACTAAGTTTAATGGACCGTTTTAATTTCTTTGTAAGTGCGCTTAGATGTTGAAAAGAAAATGTATGTAAATCGAGATTTTAAAATACAACTCAAATGGTCAATGTTGCAACCGATTTCTATTTTCTAGACATAGTCGAAGACTTAAATTATCAAGAAACTCCCGGCCCAGATAGTCATATTCTCAAAGGCAGAGTACCTTAACTGCCTCTGTTCCAAGGTTCGTGAATGTGAGGCTTACACATTTGTGCGTCTTTATTCCCTTTTGTAATCATTCTTTCATCTTCCATGATTCAAGAACATGGCTATCAACCTTATTTGTACACAGAGTCCCTCTAGAAGTCACTTCGTCTTGCGAATATTGAGTCAAGTTACTACTATGTGATATTAGGAAAAAGTCTTCGCCTAAACGCCACTTGCTTATGGACCAAATCGACTGGAGCTAAAAGAAACAAGAAACAATGTTCAAAATAAAATCTGAAGAAAAATCCTCAACTCACCGTGGTTCTTTCGAAATTCTCAAGTAGGTAAAGAACTCATCTACGATTCCCTAGATTCTTTCATATAAACATATTTTCTCCTCAATTAAATGTCAAGCTTGGGTTTCAAAAACCAACCTTTCTAAAACATTGAAAAGTTCAGGAGTATTATTTTCCAACTTTATAAAGATTCATTCACACTGCAGTAATTTTTGCCATATTTATGAAATAATACCCTAAACGCTATTCAATTTTCAATTTTTTTAAACCTGTATTCCGGTATTTACCTCCCTAATAATTACAAAATATTAGATGCCTTGGAATGTCTATTTCTGCAAGTAAATGAATGTAATGGTTGTAAAAATTATTAGGTCGCTATACAGAAAATTACACACGCTGTTGAAGTTTGTAAACTGAGGTGACAGAGAAGTTTATCACAAACCGAATATATTATTTGTGTTGTCGGTCGTGCATCGTTCAGTACTTTTCGAATCTAATCTTCTAAGAAAAAATAATATAAAGAAAAATACAATAATTTCTTGATATACGGTATGTATTCTCACTCATACGACCTCTTTAGCTGGGACTCCTTTTCTTCCATTGTTCTTAATGGACTGTTAAATCCTCAACGGATGCCGGCCGTTATCAATAGATTTCCGTTCCTGTGTTTGGTTGCATGAAGTCAATTGTAATATAACTAGTAAAGTATTACGAAAAAAATTAACTCCGGTGAAAGACAGAATTGACGAACAAATGGACAATATTTTATTTATTTCACAGATTTACTTTGTTAAAAATAACTTCCCCTTCTTAAAATTCTACATATATAATTTTATTTTTGCAGCCGTCTTGATCTTCCTATTCTTCTTCTGTTAAATTGTCTTTCAAACTTTCATTTATATAGTTAAACCAATTATATTTTGGCCTTCCTCTTTTTTCCTATCCATCGTAAATCACTAAATTAAATTTTGATTTTGATTTTTTAATTTTTTTTGTACATATCCAAATCATTTTAATTGTTTACATAATATTGTAATAAAATAATTTTAATACAGAATAAATAAAATAAAATTTTAAAAAATGGTGACCGAAGTTTTTCCACGGCCCACTGTGGAGCGCGCGCACAGCTTTAATTGGCCCATATTGCGCGCGCCGTAAACCCTGGGGCGCCCCGCCCCCGCACCGCGCCGCTCGATCGCTTCTTATTTGGAGTGGCGCCTCAGCCACCGTCGCCGCCGCCTCCCGCCCCGCCCACGCCGCCGCCCACACCGCCGCTCGCGCCTCCGTCCACGCCACCTCCCACGCCAACACTCACGCCATCTTCAACCCCGCTCCCATGCCGCCGTCCACGTCGCCGCCCACGCCGCCGCCCACGCCGCCGCCCACGCCGCCGCCCACGCCGCCGCCCACGCCGCCGCCCACGCCGCCGCCCACGCCGCCGCCCACGCCGCCGCCCACGCCGCCGCCCACGCCGCCGCCCACGCCGCCGCCCACGCCGCCGCCCACGCCGCCGCCCACGCCACCGCCCACGCCACCGCCCACACCGCCCTTCTCTCGGGCACCAGTGGAGAAAGCACACGGCAGAGCTGCAGATGCAACGGTTCCTGAAGGGTCAACCAATGATGAGTAACAAGACAATACTTGATCCTGTACTTGAGTGTCTGTACGTTCAATATAACATCCAAAATTATTTCACAATGTTTCAGTACTTTATACATTTACCAATGCATTCAAAATTTTGTTTCAATATTATTGCTTTGTAGTATCTCACAATTTGTCACGTTCCTCATCAACTCACATCATATTCTCTCTCTAGTTTTTAAGATAAACAAATAACGTTGCTGTATTGTTATACACATGACGTACAATATTGTTAAATCGTATCTTAAACGTTACAGGGGCCAGTAATAGACAGGTTGGTTGGTATTAGACTTGGTTTCAGATTATGACAAGCCCGGGAGCCCATTATCTATAATGAGTCTTAGATTTTCATTTCCTTGAATAGGTCTATCCATTGCTTCACTGCTCAATCGTTCAGTGCTTGTAAGAGGTAGAAATCTATAAACACAATGTACGTTAATTATAAACCTAAATCGCTTTAATTATTCTTACTATTTTAGTTTACAAGTGTCTCGAGGTCTAAGGTAATAAAGTAGCCCAAAGTACGACAGCCTTCCTAACATAAATCTATGTAAATTAATAACAATATTATGCTTTAGTACTTTTAAATAATTCACATTGCAAAAATTGGTAAGGATTATAATGCAGCTATATAGTATGTGCTTAAAATGTAGCTTAATGTTTCGAGCAAACCACACAAGCAATGGTTGAGAATTTTACTTCTGACATAACGAAATTAATTCTGTTAAATAACTTCATTATAACACACGTGGATGAACATGAACTCGTGATGGGCACTGAGAACCGAGTCGGAGATCCCTGTTGGCAGCACCTGGCGACCCGACCGGTGCAGGTTCAGTGCATGGGCGGGTGCATGGGGTATAAACTTGCAGTTCACTTCGCTGCTTGATTATGAAGTACCAGGAGGTTTTCAGGCTCCGGTTTGGCCCCTAAATTTCACCTTCTCATAATTCTCGGGGGCACAAGAACGTTCTGCTACACTGTCCCAGAACACAACACTTTAAATAATGTCTACCCAAAACCTGGGTGAGCCGTTTCGCCAGCTGGAAACTTACCAGATTTCCAGGTTAGTGCCGGAGTCATACGTCATTCACATGCGCCGGGACACGTCTCTCCTAAATTTCTACTGAGTGGCAGGCACTGCCTCGAAGAATCCAGAGCCCAAACGAGGCCACCTGTGCTCCACCAGATCCGGGGCCGCGTAAGCCACAAACCGCCTCGACCCTGCACCCACCTTAAACCTAACGATGTGAATCAGGCCTAGAATATTTTTTTAAATGCATTGCGACTTGCTCGGCATTTTTGTCTTTCGATTTAAGTTTTTCGAAAACTCAAAAAATTTCTGTGAAAAGGAAGTTCATATTTCTCATTTACAGTAATACTTAAACGCCATTTTCTTAAAATCGGCTCCAAATTGTTCAATGAAAATAGCCTTTAGGACGAGATTTTTCTCTTCTTAAAGTAATATTTTGGTTCTATTATTAGTAAAGCGAAGAATGGAGAAACATTTAAAAAAAATGTTTTTTTGGGCGGCGATAAATGGAAGCCGGCAAAAGTATGTGACAAGACCGAAAAACGAAGCCAGACCAAAGAAATTAAAAAACTATTTAGTACCAGATAGTCTATGCCATTCTGCTACACCTCTAGTTTACTTTGTAAGGATCTGCTATTCAGGGTCATTTTCCCTTTATCTTTTCGTTGCGGCTCGTTTCTCCTGTAGTTCCTTGTGCCGCCGGCGGGGGTGGCTAACCTTGTGCGCAGGGGCCGGGACTGGGCCGGGGGCGGGGGGGCGGAGCGGAGGGCGGGGCCGGGGGCCGAGGTGGGGGCCGAGGCGGGGGGAGGAAGCGGGGGGCCGGGCGGGCCGGGCCGAGGCGGGGCCGAGGCGGGGCGCCGAGGCGGGGAAGGCGGGGTCCGAGGCGGGGTCGAGGCGGGGTCCGAGCGGGGTCCGAGGAGCGAAGGGGTCCGAGGCGGGGACCGAGGCGGGGGTGCGAGGCGGGGGTGCGAGGCGGGGTGCGAGGCGGGGTGCGAGGCGGGGGGGTGCGAGGCGGGGTGCGAGGCGGGGTCCGAGGAGCAGGGTCCGAGCAGGAGTCGGCAGGATGAGAGGCAGGGGTCGAGGCAGGGTCAGGAGGCAGAGGTCCAGGCAGGGTCCGAGGCGGGGTCCGAGGCGGGGTCCGGAGGCGAGGTCCGAGGCGGGTCCGTCCGAGGCGGGGTCCGGGGGTCCGAGGCGGGGTCAGGCGGGGTCCGGAGGCCGGTCCGAGGCCGGGTCAGGCGGGGTCAAAGGCAGGCCGGGGTCAGGCAGGGTCAAGAGGCGAGGGTCCCAGGCAGAGGTCGGGTCCGGCAGGCGGGAGGACCGAGGCAGGTCCGAGGCGGGGTCGAGGCGAGGGGTCCGAGGCGGGGGACCGGGCAGGGGAGGTCGAGGCCGAGGGGTCAGGCAGGGGGTCAGGCAGGGACCGAGGCGGGGACCGAGGCGGGGTGCGAGGCGGGGCAGAGCGAGGCGGGGGTCAGAGGCGGGGTCCGAGGCGGGGTCCGAGGCGGGGTCCGAGGCAGGGTCAGGCAGGGTCAGAGGCGAGGGAGGTCCGAGGCGGGGTCAGGCGGGGTCCGAGGCGGGGTCGAGGCGGGGTCAGGCGGGGTCGGAGGCGGGGTCGAGGCAGGGTCGAGGCGGGGTCCGGAGGCGGGGCGGAGTCCAGGCGGGGCAGGGTCCGAGGCAGAGGTCAGGCGGGGTCCGAGGCGGGGTCCGAGGCGGGGTCGGCGGGGTCCGAGGCGGGGTCAGGCGGGGTCAGGCGGGGTCGAAGGCGGGGTCCGAGGCGGGGTCCGAGGCCGAGGCGGAGTCCGAGGCGGAGCGGCGGAGTCCGGAGGCGGGGTCGGGGTCCGAGGCGGGGTCCGAGGGGGTCGTCCGGGGTCCGAGGCGGAGTCCGAGGCGGAGTCCGAAGGCGGGTGAGGCAGGAGTCAGGCAGGCGGTCAGGCGGGGTCAGGCGGGGTCCGGAGGCGGGGTCAGGCGGGGTCAGGCGGGGTCAGGGGCGGGGTCCGAGGCGGGGTCCGAGGCGGGTCCGAGGGTCCGAGGCGGGGTCCGAAGGCGGGGTCCGAGGCGGGGTCCGAGGCACCGAGGCGGAGGCGGGGTCCGGCAGGCGGGGTCCGAGGCGGGGTCCGAGGCGGGGTCCGAGGCGGGTCCGAAGGCGGGGTCCGAGGCGGGGTCCGAGGCGGGGTCCGAGGCGGGGGCCGAGGCGGGGGCCGAGGCGGGGCGGTGGAGAGCGGGGAGGCGGAGGGCGTGGCAGATGGCGAGGGGCGGTGGGCGGGTCGGGGGACGGGAGCCTAATTGAGTTGCGTCCAATCAGTGCGCTTGCAGACAGCAATTGATGAGCCATCACCCACCACTAGCCCAGAGCCCTGCCCGTCCCCCTTCCTAGTATCCAACATATTGAATACCTTCGCATCGATTGGTTTGCTATAAATTTTAAACAAAATATAATCGTGAACACCATTCTTGGAGCAATGATTAATAATCTTCATAGAAAAGACAACACACAGTGCATTTTCATGTTTTTCTATGTTATAATTAATTCTTGGAAAATGGATCACCAACGGATACTGGTGCGTCACGAATGTACGAATAAAATATTTTATTACCTGATCCTTTCTAATGTAACATTGCCAATACTAAATAATACTTATGAATAAAACAAAAAAAATAGCTTTGCTTTTAAAAATTAGATCAATACATTTTGTCAGAAAGAATTTTACGAATTTTTTGTACGAAGTGCAGTCACTATAAGGCTAAGTATCTTTAATAAAATTGCGTGATGTTCATCAACATGTAAAAATGTATGGTGCAGTTTCAAGGGTTTCATTATCGGTCAAGAAAGAAATCATATTTTGAGAAATGTTTGCACACCTTGTATAAAACATGAAAGCATCTGAAAAGATATCTTTATTTGAGAAGAAATTAAGAAAATTCTATAATGCTTGTGTTTTCGTAATAATTTCTCTGATGTTTAACCAATAAATCAAGGATAAGAAATGGAGGGTGTGGAGATATTGTAGAGTTGTGGCAAATTTTGTAATTTGGTCTTACAATTTGTTCGAGGTATCGCTGCAAACGTTCGAAAATGTCAGGGAATGTCTTTCATTGCGACTTTTCTAAGCACCAGAATATTGAATTATAAAGAATTACTACACTAGATGTAAGTGGTGCAAAATTACAAAAACTTTTAAATAAGATTTCTGTTAATTTTGGATTATACAGGAATTGATTCAGGAACCTTGATTCAGGAATCACAAAATCCATATAGCTGAATATTCCTTCACCAACCGGACAATAACTGACTGGAACCATCTATCTGCTGCAGTACTAGTGACTTTTCACCTTAGTGTGCGATGCCTTCGGAATTGTTTAGGGAATTGCATTTGATACCTATATTTGTGGGTGTTGTATGTTTTCTTAATTACTAATTAGTAGTTGTACATTCCCTATAATAAGTCTCCTTAACTTGTCTTTGTATATCTTTATGGGTTCTGTAATACCACTGCCACTGAGCGAAATCTCACTAGCAGGAATTATTATTATTATTATTATTATTATTATTATTATTATTATTATTATTATTATTATTATTATTATTATTATTACTATTATTATTACTATTCCTCTAATTCACGACCGATCATGTTATGAGTCGGTTTATTATAAAGTCTACTCCGAGTTCCAACGATCAACGAGCTTCGTAAGGAGCAGATTTAGGGTCTATCGGTGCCTCCACCGATAGACATTTATTGATACATTTTGTACAATACTTTGTACAAAATGTGGGCTGTTCTAAATAAAGCAATGTCTTGCCTGACTTCTCAGTCTTTTGAATTACCAGGGGGGTTAGCCTAGTTCTTGCACAAATTTTGTGGAACAAATCCCAGAGCTTAGATTATGTCTCGTGGTGACCTGAGCTTTTACGCCCCACATTCGGCTAATCTCGATTTCCACAGTCTTGTATTTAAGACGTTTCTCTGTCTCCTTGGTTAGAACGTTTTGATCGCATGGCACAGCAACGTCTACAAGTAGACACGATTTTTTCCAAATCCCGGACAACAAAACCCAGTTTGTTTGCCACTAACGTGCGATCAGTTTGAATTTGTTGGTTGTACAAAATTGTACACAGTTCATTAGACTCACCGGTTTTGGTGAATGTTCGTACCACTTGGAACTTCGAGGGTGGTACAGATCTGCCAGTGGAGGTAACTACATCGTCGTGTCTTTTCAAGTATTCAGACTTTGAGAGAATTAGACAATCTGAGACGATACGATCAATTGCAAGTGCTTCCGATTTTTGCTTCATTCTTCCGCTTTTAATCTACATAAAGATATGATCTTTATGGATCTGAACCTTGTCCATATTTTTAAATATTTTCCATGGAGTGGTTTGTCCCTCCCTGAACTTCCGATGCTCCATAACATGAAGTGTAACATACAAAAAATGTTAAAGAAATCGTGGTCTCTGTTGTTATGCGTGTTTTGATAGTTATTATTATTATTATTATTATTATTATTATTATTATTATTATTATTATTGGTAATGTAATTAATCTAGAATTGATTTAAATATCATGTTTTCTTATATTTTTAGTTGAAACGATGTGCGAATCAGAAACTCCTTTAATTTTAAAAATGTCGTAGTTCCTTCTATTTTTATGTTATTACTGTAATTTACTTTAATGTTAGTGATTGACTGAGCTGTAGTTGTTCAGTGACAGCGCGCTGGCTGCCTGACCTGAAGGACCCAGCTTCGAATCCCCACATATATTGTGATTTTTATCTGGTGATATACATTAACGGCGGTCTTATTTCCACCCAGCTTGTTTCCAAATAAATAACAGGATCTTTTCTGGAGTAAAGGCGACCAGAACGTTGTGTCGCCACACAAACATCTTCTCGTACCAACCGTTAAGAAAAGGTGGATCCCTATCTTCACCTCCCCCTTGGGCCACATCGACTCGTGTGCAATTGCCCAGGGATACCAATACCTTTACTTCCCTTCTGAGTCTTCTCTCAGTTACATTAATTGTTCAGCCGATCATGTTTTACTCTAAATACTAATTTCATGAATGATTTTCAGAAAGAATGTATTTCAGAAAATGAAATTTGTATGAAAAAAGTTATTTACTGGGGTATAAAATAATATTCAGTGTACTTTTCCTCAATTACTGTATGCACTGGCCACTGAAATGTAAATACACTGATCAAGTTGTGCCTACTCATCTTACTTTTTCTTTCAAGTTGTGTCTACTCATCTTGTTTTTTCTTTGACAGTCGAGCAGCACTGAATGTTATTCTTAGCTTGTCTAAGCCATTCCAAATAACATACCGTGCTTTGGTGACTGGCTTAGTGATATACGAGTAATTAAAGCGTAACTGAGGGTTGCTGGCTCCAAGCGTACCCCACAAAGTACTACTTGATCGATGATCGTTGGTTGTGTTATTCGCTCGCGCTTGACGGGAAAGTTAAACTGACACAAAAAAGACATGAAGGCCGGCGTTAATTGGTTTTCGAACCTTATTAGTGGTAGTCTCGACAGAAACATATTTTCCGTGGTAGTAAATTTCGGTGAAATCGCTTGCCAATAAACGAGCTTAATTACAGAGATTTTCGTGTAGCGGATCTGTTTTGCGAACTCCCCACGTTGTAATAAACGGTTCGTTAACTGGAGTTGTGATTGGTTGTAGAAGCTTTTAATGTCGTTATTTGTGTGGACATCGCCTTTCATTTCTTGGAAACTTCTTTGTACGTAGTTTTTGTATGGGCGTTTCCAAATATTTCAACTAAAATTTTTGGATATGAATTAATGAACGTTATAGAAAATGAACTTTTCTAAACGTATATTTATTTTGTTACTCGACGTGTTACTATTTTATATGATACATGTTTATTGTACGCAAATAGTTTTGTATGAAATGTTTTACTATAGATTTTTTCTGAACGCACAATTAAAGTATCTGAAAAGTTGCATTGTGTTGGAATGTGTGGATAGCAGTGTTCCAATTCACCGCCGGAATTCGCCATCCAGTAAGGGAGCAACCTCCTGGGATGTAACATTCACTACACAAACGGAACTAAACATCCTAGCAGTCGTCCTGCCCGAACACGTCGATAAACCAACCAAAGAAGTAATTGTTCATCTGTTTATCAAAAACATGTGTTCTTGATTTAATATGGAGCCTGCCTAAAGGGTGGTGCAGCGAGAGTGGGTAAGGGAGTGGTGGAAGGGACGTTTGGGGTGGGGATAGCGAGAGCGTGGGGTGCGGCGAAGGGTCGGCAGGGGCAGTCAGAAGCTATGGGTAGTGGGGGAACGGGAAACAGAGAAATGGGAAAAGAATGAGCCTGAGCTGCGATTGGAAGATTCGATGATGAGGTAGCGTGAGTGGTGCAATACGGTGAGTAGCACGGAAATATGAGTGGTGCAGCAGCTTGTTTGGTAAGGAAACGTGGGGGGGGGCGAGGGAGTATTTGGGGAGGGGGCGTGAGTGGTGGGAGAGTGTGGATGGTGGGGGAGCGCGGGTGGTGAGGGAGCGAGGAATATGAGGGAGCGTGGGTGATTAGGAAGAGATGTTGGGGAGCGAGGGTGAAAAAGCGTTGGGAGTGAGTGAGTGAGAGCGGGTAGTTAGTTCACGTGGTTCATGAGGGAGCGTGTGTGGCGAGGGGCGTGTGTGGCGAGGGGCGGTGTGTGGCGAGGGCGTGTGGCGAGGGCGCGAGGGCGTGTGGCGAGGCGTGTGTGGCGAGGGCGTGTGTGGCGAGGGCGTGTGTGGCGAGGGGCGTGTGTGGCGAGGGGCGTGTGTGGCGAGGGGTGTGTGAGGGCGTGTGTGGGGCGTGTGTGGCGAGGGGCGTGTGTGGCGAGGGCGTGTGTGGCGAGGGGCGTGTGTGGCGAGGGGCGTGTGTGGCGAGGGGCGTGTGTGGCGAGGGGCGTGTGTGGCGAGGGGCGTGTGTGGCGAGGGGCGTGTGTGGCGAGGGGCGTGGGTGGCGAGGGAGCGTGGGTGGTAAGAAAGAGCGGCTTGTGTGTGAGCATGGGTGGCAAAGGGTCGAGGGAACATAGGTTGCGCGAAGTAGTCGTAGGTAGCTCATGGTGAGCGCGGAGGTGTAGGCAGTGCTTGGGGGGCGTGGCTTGTGGGTGGTCGGGGCGATGGAGCGAGGGCCGGGGTCAGCGCCGTCGCTATCTGCGCGCCGCCAGGCCGCTGCATAATAGAGAGTCCGCAGAGCGCGGCGAACGAGCGCCGGCGAATGCACCCTGGGGCGGCCCCGGCACGGCGCGCTTATTACGGCCCCGCCCCCTCTCTCTCTCCATCCCTCCCTCCTTCCCTCGCCCACTCTCCCCCTCCCTATCTCTTCCTCTCCCCCTTGACCCCTCGCCCCCGGCTCCGCGCCCCCTTCGCCCCCCACGCCGCCCTCGCCTCCCCCCGGCTCCCTCGCCCCCCGCCCCCACGCCCCCTCGCCCCCGTCGCCTCCGTCGCCTCCGTCGCTCCCTCACCCCCTCGCCCCCTCGCCCCCTCGTCCCTCGCCCCTTCGCCCTATAGCCCCCACGCCTCCTTGCCTCCTTCTCCCCTTTCTCCCCCTCTCCCCCCGCCCCCTTACCTCCTTCACCCCTCACCCCCTCGCCACCCTCGCCCCCTCGCCACCCCTCGCACCCTCGCCACCCTCGCCCCCTCCCCCCCGCCCCCTTACCTCCTTCACCCCCTCACCCCCCTTGCCACCCTCGCCCCCTCGCAACCCTCGCCCCCTCTCCCCCTCCTCGCCCCCCCTCGCTCCCGCTGTGGAGGATACAGCGCGCAGCACTACACCGCGCACTTAATCAGAGCGCACTCAGCGCGACTTCGTCATTCCATTCCTTTACGACGTATTTAATGCAAATTAGCTTAGAACTGGAATTAGGATTATTATCTTATATTTCGTAGGCGAATTTATATTGTTGTTGTGGCAGTTTTTCATTTGCGATTAAAATTTCAACTAATCTATAATAGCTTGAATCAAACATATCTCACATCTACACTCTCAATTGCATATTTTTAAGATAAATTAAGACAAAATATTTAATCAAATATTTTGAAATTAGTCAAGTTTTATGCAAGATAACACAATTACAATTGGTCGGCAACTATTTATTACAAGCTTAAATGTTTTTTACATTTCTTATAAATTGATGGAAAAGTCTCTTAAAACGTTGATTATTGTTGAATTTTATCGTTAAATAAGGAGACTAATACACAAGAATGTAAATGAAAAATTTGCACGGACACGGACCACAAGTTTTTCAATCACCAAAAATAACATATTAATTTCAAATTAAAAATTAAAAATAGCATTTACTACATTAATTGTTCATACGTTTTTTAACAAAACTATTTATTATTTATACCGCTTGAATTGCCTCTAGGAAATGTTTCTATTTTTACTTCCCTAATTTACTTCGTAAGAAGAGAATGAATTGTAATCGAGCGTCCAAAAGCGGCAATTTTTCGATACAAAAACTCTTATTGGCGGGCCCTGGTAACAAAACTGTGGATACATTTTGTTTCTATATGTAGTAAATCACGTTCTCTAAAATATCATGTTGTCAGAATGTTTTGGTGGGACCTTGATGTCGAAAATGCAATTGACGGCAAAAGGTCTGTCTGTTCCGTCTATTCATCCGTCTCTCTAATATTAAGACTAATAAATTGAGGATTGAACCTTTTTAAAAATTTGATTTTTAATGTTTTTCTGGAAACATGCATTCGATTCGTAGAAATAAACGACAAAACATCTCAATTTTGCTTTTCATGACAGTTCTTCAACACTTCTTCTTTCTTTCGACTTCACGAGAGTTCTTTTAAAATATGAAGCCATTCTTCTCTGAATGGCGTCTGGCGTATGTTCTTTTTTCACGATGAATAAGACCGGGAGCGGTAGCTCAGTGCATCAACTGATGTCACTGGAGCGCCTCTGGCCGGGAGGTCCTAGGTTTCCACTCCCCACGGCGGCAGGATTTTCGACACTAGCTTGTCAGCTAGGTCGAATTCAGCTGCTATCTGGAGGAGAATTCTAGCGGCCGGCTGCTCTGATCGGTAGTTTTCCGCGGTTTCTCCGATAAACACCAGGCGAATGCCGGAGCAGTACCCTACCAAACGGACCACGGACCGCGCGCGATCTTTCCTTCCTCGTCCTTGTCCTATCCTCTCCCCCTTACACACACACACTTACACTAACATTCATTACACTACCACATATTCCGAGAGACCTGTCGGGAGCTTAGAGCTTGTCCGGGCTGGGGCGGTGCCCCACTGGTGGGAGAGTCCTGGTTAGGGGGAAACCCCGCTAGCCAGCGGTAGGTCGGTGCCGCATATCGTCATCCAGTGGGGGAAGATCACCGCCATCTCCCGAGAAAAAAAACATGAACTACACTCACGGGGATAATGACCAAAGCAGTTGACGCGCCCGGAAACACGAAAAAATCAATCAATCACGATGAATAAACTCAAAAAAAAGGAATAAAATGTCTTCTAGTAATAACCTATCCATAATTACATTAGATTATCTGACCATAAATTAAAACAAAATGGCCAAACAATTTTTTTTTAAGTTTAAAATGTCAAAAGATGTGTTTAGAGTCCTTTCATATTGTACCGTCAACCAGGTCTTAAATGTGAACTCCAGACAGTTGCCGAGCTCTAGAGCTGCTCGACGTCGCTCTCGTCGTCCTCAGGGACAAGTGACAGTCGAGGGCGAAGGTGAGCTACGGCGAAGGTAGACGCGGAGTTTGAAGGGGGCCGCAGAGTGGCGCAAGGCGAAATTCACTTTGCACAAGAAAAAAAGTTTCTCGTTAAGTTCGTAAAAAGAACCCCCCATGAACGTGCTTCTGCCTTCTCACAACGCCGAGTTGCGGAATTATATGAAGTGTCGAGTTGTGGTCGGCCAGGAAGCCTGCAGAATCATAAATGGAAAGGGAAAAGAAAAAAGTGAGAACGCACAACAAAAACATTTCATGGAACCACAAGGGACGCGCAAATGGGGAGAGAAAAACATGGTAACTTCGTTGTACAAGATGTAGATGGTCTGCGATGTGAAATTGAAATTGGAAAATAACTCAAATGGAGAGGTCACAGAACCGTGTAAAAAGAAGTCATTGAATTCGACAATTGAATATACGAAAAACGAATATATTCGAGAGTGTAAAATAAACAAGGATGAATACATACATGGTAGAACCAAGTATAAATTTTATTTGAACATTACTTAACTCAGAAACTAATTACATTCTTTTCAACATATGTGTATTTTTCGCTAAACAATTTATTAGTTGGGTTGGGTGTTGATTTAATATTGAAATTGACCAATGAGAATGATCGTATATATTTAAATATCATAAATACTTTTAATTGCATATCTCTAGTTCAAATTGCTGCTCACCTAGAGACTCCTTAACGGTACGTAAGAAATTATGATCCATTATTAGTCTTAACGCCCTCAAAATCTACACTATCAATCCTCCCCCATCGTCCACACCTGTTCATTCTAAGTGCGTCGTTACCCTCTAGACTTTCTTGCGTAAATTTTCCTTTCATCTCCCTGAGTATTGATTCTCCGTTTTTTGAGCGACGTTTATTTTTCTTTTAACCCGAGAGTACTCGCAATAGGTAGATTCACGCCAGTGTTCCACAACGTATCCCTCAAATATAGATGCAACTTTTCGTAAATGCGAATAGTATGCAGTTCTATTTAATGAAATACATATTTCATGCAGTTTGTGCATGTCCCCTAATGCAATTGTTCATGAATCTTATACTATAGAATTCTTGTCTCAATAGTTATGAGAAAGATAAAAATTGACAAAGTACACGCAAAAATCATTCAACATCACACCCTATTTTCTTAATAAAAGTCCCAATAATTTCTTTTTATAGACGCTCCAAACTACATTTATTAAAACATAAATGATAAGAATAGCGTAGCAACGTTTCAGAGGTCTAGTTGTTCCTCCATCATCAGAACGTTAACAATGTGTCATCTAGATCCGCGTCTTAATGTGGTGTGCCACAGAACCATGAAGACCACCAATGAACGAAGACCTTGCTTGTTGTTGACGATTGACATCCATAATATGAAATGTATTAAAAATAAAAGTACCACTTAATTGGAACACGTGGTAATATGTATAAAGGTGAAACATAGGCGGAGGAGGGAGATCCCACAACCCTTTATCCCTCTGCTTTGTCCTCAAGTCCTCCTTCCCATAGAACCCATCAGAGGCTACCAGGGCTAAATGCAATTAATATTCCTGTCAGCCATAACCCACAACATTCACGCATACTCCTAAAATCAACTTTAAAATTTCTGATAGTCTGGTTTTGGAGATTGTCTTGAGTTCACCTAATCGTCGTGCGTTAGCTATCCTCAACTTCATGTACGAAACGATTCGCGTCTACCTGAATATTCAGTTAGCTGTGTAAGGGATCCTCGTAGTTTTTACTTTCTAGCTACTGCTTACGCAGTATAGAGAAAGTACCGTAATGTTTCGGGAAAAAATGGCGAATTCTCCACACAAAACTTTTATTGCCGTGCCATGGTAACGAAAATGTGGATAAATTGTTTCTCTGTATATAGTAAATTACTTTTTCTAACACGCTGTGTACTGAGAACCCATGTTTTGTGGGTCCTTGAGATAATCAATGTTTCAAATTAGAGTGAATGTCAAGAAAAATTGTCTATCAATAAGTAAAAGTCTATAAGAAGTATCACACCATGCTATGAATATGGACTGAATTATAAACGACTAATTACATACCGTCAAACAAAATCATTAGTAACAAAAATGAAATGCATAATTTCAAGCAGACCCATATGTTTGACACTGAGTGTAGAACGCGCAAGGGGAGGAAATGCAGCCCGAGAAACGAACATTCGAAATCTGACTAGCGTTGGGCACGCGTTATTCCCTGTGTGTGGGAGCGCATTTCTCTACGTAAATGCATGGACGAGTTTTGAATGCGCTTAATTATTCATAGGCAAATATCGGAGCGCGCGGTGGCCGGCGCGGGGGGGGGGGGCGTGGCGCTTTGCGCTGCGCTCCTTTGTGCGCGCTGCGCTGTTTGCGCGCGACACCGACGCGTCGCGTCGCGCCGCGGGGACAAACGGCCGGGGCGGGGACGGGGACGGAGGCGGCGGTACAGGGTAAGTGGTGGGCGGGGCTGGGGCAAGGGTGAGCGGAGCGAGGGCAGGAGTGGGCGGGACGTGGGTGGGGATGGGCGGGACTGGGGCAGGGGTGGGCGGGACGGGGGCAGGGGTGGGCG
>BLKR01006696.1:0-52004 GCA_011170035.1 Teleogryllus occipitalis | reverse complement strand
GAAGCATGTGATCCTGATATCGTGATAGGAACTGAATCTTGGCTTTCGGACGCGGTAGCAAACCCGGAAATTTTTCGTTCAGACTACCTTACGTTTAGGAGAGATCGCGAAACCAGAGGCGGTGGTGTTTTTATTTGCGTAAAAAACACTTTTAATATCAAATCAAATTGGGTTGATAAAGAATTTGAAATGATGGGTGTAGAAATTTTTTGTTCGGGAAGTATCTTAGAAATAATTGCTTGCTATCGTCCGCCGGGCAATAGTTATGAAATCTTAGGCGCGCTCTACGAAAGAACAAAAAATATAAATAGCCGTCATGTAGTCATTGCTGGAGACCTAAATCTCCCAGACGCAAATTGGAAAGGGATTGTTTGCGAAGGGAAAGTACAACAACTAGTCAACAGACTTGTCTGGGACAACGGATTAGCACAGGTAGTAGACCGGCCCACCCGACAGGACGCGATTCTGGACATTTGCCTAATTAGACCGAAGGACTTATTTTTGTCGTGTGACGTTTTAGAAGGCATAAGTGATCATAAAGCCGTTTTAGTTGATTTACAGTTAAGTATTTCAAGGAAAAATATTGCGACAGGTATTCTAGTGAGGGAATACAAGAAAGCGAATGTAGCAGAGTTTCAAAATTACTTAAGAGAACGGTATGGTGAATTCCTTAGTATAGGAGGAGGAATGGAAGAAATATGGGAAGCGTTTAAAAATATTCTAGTAAATGCGAGCAGGCATTTGTACCAAGTAAATTGTTAAAAGCAAAATGCGATCCGGAATATTATAATGCGAAAATCAGACGGTTGAAAAGAAAAACCAGAGAAGCGTTTAGCAACAGACACTGTAGTGAAAACCATATGACATTATTTCGAAATTATTCAAACGCTTTGAGGAAGGAAAAGAAAATCGCAGAGGAACATCATTTAACTCATATTCTTGATGCGGAGGGCAGTAAAAATTGGTCGGCATTTTTTAAATACGTTCGTAGAAGGAAGGGAAATAAAGATGAGATTCCAGTTGTTCAGGTTAATAATTCGCCAATATCGGACGATTGTGAAAAAGCTAATGCTTTTAACGCGTATTTTAGCTCCGTTTTCAAGCAAAAGTCAAATTGTATTCAGATAGCATCACTGTCAGATAGAAGTCTTTTTCATATTAATGTAAATACTTTGCGGAAAAGAATAAAATTAATGAAGAGAGGGAAATCACGAGGCCCGGATTCTATTTCCACGGACGTCATTAAATTAGGTGGAGAGGCTAATATACCATATTTAATTAGGTTATTTCATGTATCGATAAACAACGCTTGCGTACCGGAAGATTGGAAGCTGGCTCTCGTCGTACCTATTTTTAAAAGTGGCGACAAGACATTACTTAGTAACTATAGACCGGTAAGTCTTACATCAGTCGTATGCAAGCTTATGGAACATCTAATTTCTAGCTATATCAGGAAAGAATGGGAGGACAAGCAATGGCTTTATCAGGGTCAACATGGTTTCAGGAATGGTTTTTCGTGCGAAAGTCAGCTAGTCTCACTTTTACAGGACCTAGCCGACGTAGTTGATGAAGGTGGTAGGGTCGACGCGATTGTAATTGATTTTGCCAAAGCTTTTGATGTTGTTCCACACGATCGTCTTGTAAAGAAATTAATAGATTCGGGTTTAGACACTAGAGTGGTAGCGTGGATAAACGAACTACTTTGTGACAGGACACAAAAGGTCCGAATCGGAAATTACTTATCAACTTCGCGAAACGTCACGTCAGGAATTCCACAAGGGAGTGTCATCGGCCCACTCATGTTTCTTGCCTTCGTTAATGATTTACCGACAAGTTTAGTATCTAATGTACGACTCTTTGCAGATGACTGCGTAATTTATGGAATTGTTAACTCGGAGGAGGACGAGAATATTTTGCAGCGAGACTTGGACAAATTACATATCTGGGCGGATACAAACGGCATGGAAATAAATAGTTCAAAGAGCAAATCCATCACGTTTGGTAGGGGTCGAAGTTACAATGAAACCGCATATAAATTGAATAATAATGTTATACCTCGAGTCACGTCTTGCAAATATTTAGGAGTTCAGCTAGACAGTAAATTGACATGGGAAAATCAAGTAAATTCCGTTGTAGGGAAAGCATGGAGATCTTTGCATTTTATTATGCGGATTCTCAAAAAGAGTTCAGTGAGTGCCAAAGAACTGGCATATATGTCATTAGTGCGACCCATATTAGAATATGGCGCGATATGTTGGGACCCATACAGACTTTTGCAGCAAAGAAATCTAGAAAAGGTTCAGCGTAGAGCTTCAAAATTTGCTTTCAGGGGTACCAGGAATAAAGTATGTGAGTCACTCGAAACAAGGAGAATGAAATCGCGTCTCTATGCTATGTATAAAGCGTACACAGGCTTTCGACCGTGGAAAGAAATTCAAAGTCGATTAGGGAAACCTACATATTTCGGCAGAGCGGATCACATGCACAAAATTCAGACAAGAATTCAGAAAACGGACGTTGGGAAATATTCATTTTCAAATCGAACTATTAGAGACTGGAACGACTTGCCTGTGACAATCTTTGATCCCTTCCCTCATGATGTCAGCAAATTTAAAAATAAATTAAATTCCTAGATGTTTATATGTGTCTTATTACCTCCTATGTAAAGTATGTTATATTATAACTATTATTATTATAACATTATTATTACTATTACTATTATTATTATTATTATTATTATTATTATTATTATTATTATTATTATTATTATTATTATGATGTGCAGTGGCGTGTAGTGCAGTGATGTGAAGTTGAGGGAAAAGAGTGTGTCAGAATCACATTAAAATGTGATTGGCAGTATGGTGAGACGAGGCGAGGTGAAGTGAAATGAAGTGATGTGAAGTGAAGTGGAGTGCTATGGAAGCTTGCACGGTGAAATGTTTATGTTAATTTGTAAAGTGTGTAAAATTTGTAAAATTTTGTATAGTTGTTAAGTTTTGTAATGTTTAGTTAGTGTATTCTGCCACCAAGTTCTGGAACTTATTTGCAGAATTAGTAATAAATCTATCTATCTATCTATCTATACCGTAGTCACGCGAGTAGAGAATTCTCGCCCTGAGCTCTCAGACGAGCAAAGAAGGATTTTAAGAGAACTGCGCAGAACTGTCAAAGTTCATCGCCGCTATGGCGATCCCGTTGACGGAGAGCGGGCGCGCAGTTTAAGCAGAGAATTCCGCTCATCTCTACGAGAGGAGAAAACTGCTCAATGGTCAGAAACTATTTCAAAATGCAATCTCCACGAGAGGCACATTTGGGATCTTTCTCGTGCGCTGGGCCGCAAACCGGGAGTAAACTGCCCGATCCAGAGCAACGCCGGGACGGGGGCACCCGGCGCTCCACCACCTCAGCCCGTTTACGCGTGGGACGACGCGACGAAAAGTGAAATCTTCGCGAATTCACTTGAGTTGCAGTTCCGCGCGTTTGAAACGGGCGCCGTTGCGCCACCATTGGCCGCCACTTTCACCGGTGGTGCGCCAGTGGCCCGAACGACCAGCTGCAACGCCATTGGCCCGCTGTTCCCTCTCTCCTCGGCGCGCCGAGTTACGGGGGCGGAGCTCCGCGAAGCGCTGAGAAGCGTTAGTGTGAGGAAGGCGGCGGGCCCTGATGGGCTGACCGGGGCGCAGCTGCGTGCTCTGGGCGGGCGCGGAGTCGAGTTTTTACTCGAGCTCCTGAATGCGTGCCTGGCGTGCGGCTATTCCCAAAGGCGTGGAGGATTGCGACCATCGCGCTTATTCCAAAACCTGGCAAGAATAAACTAATCCCGAGCAGTTATAGACCAATTAGTCTCCTCTCCATCCTAGGGAAGACGTTTGAGAGACTGATTCTGTCGCGTTTGCAGCAGGAAATACGTCGCCTCACTCTTCTCAGAGATGAGCAATTTGGATTTAGAGCTGGTCACAGCTCCGCGCAGCAGCTAACGCGGCTTTGCACGGAGATCGGCCTCGCCCTCGAGAGACGGCAGAACTTGCCAGCGGTCTTTCTGGATATGCGATCGGCCTTCGATTCTGTGTGGCACGCGGGTTTACTCGAGTGCCTCACGGAGTCGGGGATGAGCGATTGCTACGTCAGATTGATCGCGAGTTTTCTCTCTGACAGGCAGTTCAAAGTGCGCGTCAATAACGTATATTCGTCCCTCAGACGAGCCGAGGCGGGCGTGCCTCAGGGGAGCGTTCTCTCTCCTACTCTCTTCGGCTTATACGTAAATGATGCGCCGCTACCTGCTGAAACCAAAACAGGTATTCAACGCTGCGGGCTCCTGATGTTCGCGGATGATTTCGCATATTATGCGAAATCGGCGAACGTCAGGCAGTCAGTTAAGTACTTAAGTGACTGTCTCGCCGCCCTTCCTGAATGGCTAAGTCGGAAACGACTCGCTCTGAACCTTGATAAGTGCGTAGCCGTCAACTTCACTCGTAAGAGGGCAAACCCCGATGAAACGGTGAGCTTGGCGGGTGCGCGCTTGCCTTGGCAGAGCGAAGCGAGATATCTGGGCGTGTTGCTTGACAGCGGTCTCCGTTGGCATGCGCACGCTCGATATCTTGCGGCCAAAATTCAAAACCGCACTCTTCTCTTGAAACCTCTTCTCCGCTCTCCTGAACTTTCTGTTTCCTTAAAGCGGCGATTATTCACCGCGTGCGTGCGCCCCCTGTGGGCGTACGCGTGCGAGGTTTTCGCCGCTGCTCCCTCTTCAACTCTGCATCCCATCCGGGTTGCAGAGAACAGAGCGGCGCGCCTCGCGGCGCGCCCTCATCTTTCTGACCTTCGCCATGACCGCACTCCCAAAAATGCTGACGTGTTCAGAGCTCTGGGCGTGCGAAATCAGTTCCCGGCGGAGCTGCAGAAGCGGGCGGAAACGGCGCTCGCAAGGGCGCTGAGGCCGTCCGCTCCGCGCATCCTGCGCGAGACCGGCGTAGCGGCGAACAGCGGCGTGCACAGGGCCTTCCACAGAAGAAAGGGCCCAAAGCACGTCGCCTTCACCTTCCGCGCACTTCCCCCGCACAAGCTCGCTGAGCTGTGCGACGCGGGGGAGCAGACAGTGCGTGGGAGGCGGTCGCCGCTCACTGATGCCGGAACCTGCGTGGGAGGCGCGGAATCGCGCTCAGCCGGGTCTGATCCGCCAGGCCCTGAAAACGTCGCGGCGCCACGGACGCCTGAGTAAAGTCGGCGCCGTGGCGAAAATCAGTGTATGTAGTGTAAATAGTGAAGTGCAGTGAAGTGTGGTATGAATGAGTGAGTGAATGTGTTTGTACATATAAATTTAAAGTTTGAATGAGTGAGTGAATGCAAAAAACAAAATAGAAGAACTGTAAGAACAATTCAAGAACTTAACATGAATATTTAAATAAAAAACCATTGTATTTAAAACTCATCGCCCAAAGTGGCCTTGTTCTAGTTTTAAGTTAGTTTTAAGTTAGTCATTAGTTAGTTTATTTAAGATATAGCCCTCACTAATGCTCCAAAAGCTTTACAGCTGGAGCTATTGTACCCCCTTAACATGAATAAATTCCCGCCTTACCAAGGATATTGGTGAGGGGAAAATTGAAAAAAGAAGTGGTCGCTCGTTTCCCGCTCTTCGTGAGTGCGATAGTGATCGCCGCCGTCCCGCTCTACGGTTGCCTTCGGGTTGACCGAGTCGGGAATCAACGCCGAGCCGAACCGAGCGACCCACCGCCAGCCTATCTGCCTTCGCCGCCGCCTCGAGGCCGCTGGATTTGCCGCCGCTACCTGCCACCCTTCCCCCACCCTCCTCATGGCAACGACCGACTGAGTGCTGGGCTGCGGCGCCTCTGTTGGGGCAACGTACTTGCAAAGGAACTTGCAACAAACCATTTTGTAGATAACCAACACCGAGTTCATCTTTCTCCCGATACACACTCTCCCATCATGTCATCACGACATATTGGCGTCAGGTGCGGGGTTGTAATCTCCACCCGAAAGGGAGGGAGCGTTGGATGGTAATCTGGGCCCCGAGAGCTTGGGTACCAGAATCCCATCCCAACATTTTAACGATAAATAGTTGAAGGATTAATGAAAGTTAATAATATTTTTGCAACGTTTCCAATTTTCAATGTTTGAAGTTGTGTTATGCGTGAGTCTAGAACATCACAATGTAGCACAATACATCACTGAGATGAATTCTGCTCACTGAATACGATGCCGTATGTGAATTTGTGCTACATGTTCGGGGAAAATCTGAAACTAAATATAGCCATATCACGTAGTTTAGCCACAAACCATGTTTTGTGGGTCTTAGAAAAATCGATTGACGCAAAACGTCTGTGAACAACACTCAATTAGCTGATGTTCAGCTGATATTCTCCAAAATTGATATTCCACAATTGATTTAGTTGATGTCGCGGCCCCTCTAATTTGAAACCGATATTGTAAGTTTGGGGGGTATTGTAACCTCTCCTCAGGTTGTCCATTAAATATTCATGGATTCGGGGCTCTTTATCAATGAGGATTTTGAAAAACAACAACAAAGTCATAGTCACTGATCATTTGTAATTGGACGTTTTCTTTAACATTTACCAAAATACAGAATGTCAATCCACAAACAATGATAAAAAACGCAAACATTACACAATATAAAAAAACACATATCCCCAAAACAACACAAACAAGTTTCACTCAAATTTAAACAAAGCTTTGTTTGCTTCTGGAGACAATCATTTGTCCATTTACTATTTTTTTACTAAAACAAGAATTTAACACTAGCACTAATCAGATTTCAAAAGAAAATAAAGAATGATATGATAGTAAAGTAATATTCACTCAATAGTATCACATTCCTAATTGCTCTATCAAACTGGTGTATAAGTATAAAATTACTAACTGAATTATTATTTTCTTTAGGTGCAGAATTGATTGCAGGTTATTTTTTTTAAATGACTCTTAAAATACATCCCACCTTGAAGACCTAAATGGAAGAAGTGAATACCTCTTCAGAATACTGTTCTGTTTCAATGTTAACACCACAAAGACTTAAATCAGAAAATAAACTCCACATGACAAACACATGTAATCCCCTCTGAGATCAACATGCACACATTCTTGAAACTTTACAAGTGTTTAAATGTTAGGCTGAAACACATATAGAAATGTAACCCATTATGACTCTTCGGTCATATTAAACTTTTACATAATCAGTATAATAGGATAAATTATCTAGTCTTGCACTCTTTAAGAAAATTATACAAGCAAAGATGAAGCATAAATACGAATGTCTCATTCCATACTCTGAATTTTACTCAATGCCTATTTTGCAATATTAATAGTCACATAGTAAATACAATAACATTCTGTAATACTCTCGTTTTGTTCAGAAGAAACTGTGATTCGTTACGCACACTATTACAGACAACACATGTTCTACGTGCCATTGCACAAGCGGAAACAGTTTGTAAATGTTAGCCTCTATTTACAAAACTTCTTGCAATCTGTCTTCTTTTAAACGAGTCCATTGAATGTTTATGATTCTATTTAGCAAAAACTGTATTTTCTAGCACAATGTATTCTATCAACCGAAGCACTAATCACAATCTCTATTGAATTAACAAAATGTACAGTACAAATACCTTGCAATCCGTCTTCTTCGTAGAACCTGTCTATTGAATGTTTATAATTCAATTTAACAGAAACTGTATTTTTCTAACACAATGCTTTCTATCAACCGAAGCACTGATCACAGTCTATACTGTATTAACAAAATGTAGAGTACTAATACCTTTTTTCTTAAGATAACCTCATTCTACGCCGTCTGGAATACAACAAGAACGTTTTCCTCTCGCCCTCTTGCCTAGTGACGTCTCAACGGACGGGTGGAGAGAACCCCCTCCCTACCTGCGATACACCCCTCCTTCTTGGAATAAACTGGTGTCGTCATAGCGGCGGCGGCGGCGCCAAATTCGTTTGTTGAACATGCGAATGGTCACAGTATTTTACACGAAGTCCTTAGACATTTTCAAAATTATCAAAAAATGGCATCATCGATTTTGGTGAATTTTTGTTGTTGAATACTCTAAAGAAATTTTATACGCAGGTTTCATATTGATTAAAAACTCTGATTTTTTTGAAAATTTAAAAACATCAAATTTTTTTCGGCGTCTTCTTACATCTATAATTATGAAGATACAATTCTTTACTTTTTCGTATACGAACGTATATACGGAGTAATATAAATAATATTGAGAAAGAACTGTAATGGTGCGCGAAAAAAGGCAGATTTTCGGCGGAAAATGATTCATTGCCGGGTTCTGGAAACGAAAAAGTGCTTAAAACCAAATGCTAAATTAAAAGAAAAAAATCCTCTAACACGGGGTGTAGCCACTTTGTGGGTCCTTGATGCCAAAAAACAAATTGGAAGCAAATCGTCCGTCCGTGCCTGACTGGCCGTCGTGCATCTGTGAACGCTACTAGCGTCTAAACCGTGCGTAGGAGTTTTTCAAATTAAATAAACCCCTGTCCATGTGACTATAGTGGAAGCTCTGACATTTTAAAAAACATTCTTTAAAATTTGGAGGTACTTTACATGAAGCCCCCCGGTCATTTTTAAAATTTTCCCAAAAATCGCTCTAAATTTCTTGTAAGAATAGAGTTAAATACACTTATAAAGGTGGCGTAGGTCCGATTTTCACGGTTAACACTAAATTTTCGAAAATTGCAATAGTTCGATTTTTTCGACGTCATCCCACAACTACAAAATTGAAGAGATATTTTTCCTTCACATGCAATTTGTTGTCCATAAGTAGTTCTGTTATTAAGTTCATGTACATTCTTTTGAAAGTTTTCGCAGGTTTCTCGCAATATTGCGAGTAATATTTGCAATTTTAAAAAATAACAAAAACAATATTTTCTCAAAAATGGCTCTAAATCTTTTTCTTTAAACTTTTGATCGGGATAGTACTACATGCTTGCTAAGTGCGGGTTTTCAAATCATATTTCTTTCTTTTTTGCTTTTTCAAGATATTTTCCAATTCCCGGTTTTCACGAATTCCAAGCTTGCTCGCCACTTCGTTAAAATGTACTCTATTTAAAAAATACATTTATTTTAACACTTGAGACGTACTATAATTTATGTTCAATTGATTGATTGAGTTTAAAGGGTGCTTCAACTACCAGGGTCATTGGCGCCCATGTCAAGGTATTTCTAAAAAAACAATTCAAGTTTATTTAAAGGGTTGCTGGTGCTACTTTCCAGCTAATTTAAAAGCTCATGTATACCGTAAAAGGAAACGCATCCATTACGCATAAACAAACAACAGGTAAACAAGACAAATTTTAAAAACAAATCTGGGGCAGAGAAAATATTTATTGCCCTTATTTGTCAGATAAAATTATATATTCCGCTTTCTCTCAAAAAACAAAAAAGCTTTGAGAGCGCGGAATCGTCATCTCCGAGCACCTCTCGTAGAGAGTTGCCCAGACCATGTCTTCGTCGGCTGCCAACAAATTTCAAACATTGCAGGAGGACGTGTTCCACGGAAAGATCCGCCCTGCATCTCTCACAGGTAGGAGGAGACTCACCTCGAAGGAGGAAACTGTGAGAAAAGTGGCAGTGTCCGATACGAAGACGGGTTAAAATAACTTCCTCGCGCCTAGAAGGTCTGGACGAGGAACGCCAAGAATTGACAGAATCCTTTATTGCACTTAGTTTATAGGTGGTATTGTGCCACTCTGTTTGCCACGCTCTAAAGATGGATCGTTTTAAAGAAGCTTTAACATCAGACGATGGTACAAAAGGAATGTCAACACGAGTACTCTCCGTCGCCGATTTCGCCGCCCGATCAGCCATCTCGTTTCCCACGATTCCCACATGGCCTGGGACCCAACTTAGTACCAGGTCTTAGTGGTGAGACAAAAGGCGATGGATGAGGTTTTGAACTGATTGCGTCAGGTAGTCTGATGAGGAACGGGAGGCAGCTTGTAGTGAGCTGAGAGAATCAGAACAGAGAACTACACGGCGCAAACTCGCTGACTCGATGTATTTTAGGGCTTCAAGAATTGCATACATTTCAGCAGTGAAGATACTGCACTGAGAATGTAGCCGATATGATTTGGTGGCTCTGATACAGTAAAAACCACATGCCACTGTGCCATTGCACGATGAACCATCTGTGTACAAGAATACATGATCTGGATAGGCTATCCTCATGTCCTGAAAATGCATCTGGTAAACAAGAGGACTAGTCGTTTGTTTGGGAAGCTTGGATAGTCTGAGATCAATATTCGGACGGAGGAGTTTCCAAGGGGGGATGGGGTGACTTGGGGGTTTCACAGGGGTGGGAAGATCAACATTAAGGTCACGCAAAAGATTTCGCAATCTAACCTGGAGGGTGAGGCAGCGATGTTCGAAGAATATAGGATGTTTCATACTTAGGGTGGGTAATTATTTGGCGACAAGGATGATTAGGAAGTCCTGATACTTTAGCACCGTAAGATGCTAATAAGATATTCCGCCTTCTTTTTAAGGAGGGCTCACCAGCCTCGGCTAGAAGACACTCAATTTGGCTGGTGCGATACGCACCAGTTGACAGACGGATACCAGCGTGGTGTATACTATTGTTGGGTCGCAGAGTGGATGGAGCTGCCGAGCCATACACTTCACTACCGTAATCCAAAACTGAGCGGATGAGTGATCGATATAACCGCAATAGGGTAGTGCGGTCGGCACCCCATGATGTGCCATTCAGCATTCGAAGATTAAGGGGAGAGACACATCTGGTTTGTAATCCACGGATATGAGCACGCCACGTTAGGGACTTGTCAAATGTAAGCCCCAGGAACTTAGCAGATTCAGCGAATGGAAGCTGATTTCCTCCCAAGTAAAGAACTGGGTTGCTATGCAGATGGAATATCCTACAAAAATGCAAACAGGTACATTTAGTAGCAGAGAAATTAAAGCCCGTTGACGTGCTACATTCGTGGAGCTTGTTGAGCACCATTTGGAGTTGCCTCTGTATCACACTGATGCTGCTGGATGAACAGAAGATGGCAAAGTCGTCCACAAACAACGACACCTTTACAGGTTCTCGCACGGTCGACGCTATACCATTGATGGCGATGGCAAACAGAGTGACACTAAGGACTGATCCTTGGGGAATACCATTTTCAAGAGGGTGACTACGAGAAAGCCTATCACCCACACGAACACGGAAGGATCTGTTTGAAAGGAAGCTTTGAAGGAATAGAGGAAGATTCCCCCTAAATCCCCAAGAGTGAAGGGCTTGCAGAATGCCATGCCTCCAGGTGGTGTCGTAGGCCTTTTCTATGACGAATAATATGGCCACAAGATGTTGCCTCAAGACGAACGATGTACAAACAGCTGTTGCCAACGAAGCGAGGTGGTCCAAGGTTGACCGGTTTCTTCTAAACCCGCTTTGGATTGGCGTCGACAAATTTTTGTACTCCAAGGTCCAGACCAGTAATTAAACCATGAAACTCAATTACAAAATAACCATCACATTCATAGAATTTCTGGAAATAACTGATAGAAAACTCATTTGTGTAATAACAGAATTGATGCTATCGTTGAGTAAACATGTTGAATATTTGTGTTAGAAACAGGATGCCCGAATCAAAGAACTCTTCGTGAATTGGCAACACAGCTTGCGATAGAAAGAGTCTTCTGTAAAATTGTATTAGATAGAAAGAGAGGGAATACTTCATAAGGCTCTATACTGCAATCAAATGCCTGATGCTCTGCAATCAAATGCTCTATAATCAACGGTAGGTCTTTATGTGGCACTGAAATATTTTTATTTTCAATCTATGAAACGAAATTCATTTATATCTATACTAATATATAAAGACAGAAGTGCGTAGTCTTCCAACGCGGTAATCTCTGAATCTACTGAACCAATGCCGATGAAACTTTTGTGCTAACTTCCTTTAAAGGTCTGGAGTACTATAGGCTATGATTTACAACCATAAACCGTAACATATTTACAAAATAATTACTTTTATCAACATTTTTGGCATAGCTTTACATCACAGATTCAAGATTTACATCACAGATCAATGTCAATAGTTTAGCTGTGCGCCACCAGAGGATGACGTCTGAGATCTACTACTGGTTACATCAATGTCCAGAATTATTACGAGATTCATTGGACTTTGAATAAGGTTATGTAATGTCCCTGTATGAACGGTGGTGATTTGTTAGTTCTGAACATTGGTGGAATATTTGGAAGAAATCGGTAACTAAAGTGGTAAAGATGACCAGGTACATGCATTATTCTTAATCTGTGGTATGTACAAAGTGGCTATAAAACATTGGAGTTTGAATTTGTACAGCAATTGAGGTAGGTTGAGACAGTGCAATGTACAATAATCAATAGTACAGATTATACAGTAATCTACAATGTATTATATATAGATATCGTATATATTCTAAACAACCTCTTCTTTTACAGAAATTTGTAAACATTGAATTTTTTGAAACAATGCGAGTGTCAAGTTGTCAAAACAGATTATACAAGTGCGAATAGATGGGCAGTCTATAGACGTTTTGAAACGGCTATTAAGAGAAGTGCGACTTGCACTGTACGCACTCGCACTATTGAAAATAAAACTGCAAGGAGGGATGCAAATGTAAACAATTCTTTACGTAGTAGGGTTGCTTTTCAATAGCAGTCACAGTTTGACTATTTACACAGTTCTCATGTTCAATTTGGTAAAATGTAAAATGTTTGTATGTTTTGGTTTCATCCAGTTGATTTTTTTCTTCATTATGTGCACAAGATTAGTGCAGTAGTATGTAATTAAGCAATTATCACTTACATATTGAGAATAATCTGTGCTATTATTTTGCATTGCAATTGCTCCCAACGCATGAATTGGTTTCTGTTATTCACATTTCAAGATCCTTAATATATAGCACTTCAGATCAAATAATGAAGCTAATATGGTTTTGTTCAGAAGATTGTCAATTTACCAATTATGTACATGTTGATGGATCAGTATTGTTCTCATGTTTCAATGTTATGATTAATTGATTTACATAAAAAATAAGTTTTATTATACACGTAGTTTAAACTTATATATATTTTTCGTCTTCAAAATAATTATAAATACTGGCAATTACGTTCAATATTGATACTTTCATTTACTTTTATTATTATGATTCGTCAAATACGTTTTGACATATACTTTCTTATTCCATATCTATCTTCTAGCGTCTCCGTGCGAGAACTCTGGCATGTTAAACTTCGCTTGAAACAGTCAGTCCCTTCAAGGTCACGATTTGACAGATCAATTTCAAATATTTGTTTATGAATACAAGAGAAGACAAAATATAAAAAAAGAGTAAGTTTTACAATGCGACAATTTATTGACAGTATTGGAAGTAATATGTGAAACTCCACAAAAAAATATACGTGGGTCTACAAGTATTTTATTCTGTAGTTTAGAATTGTTTATTGTTTTTAGTTATAAAATGAAGAAAGTTTAGGAGCTGGAAGCCCAAATAAGAAAAATATAATTTTTGGTGAAAAAGTGAGCGAGGTAGACGGGAAATTTCCAAATGGGGTTGAAGAGAAGACAGGGCTATCGAAGCGTGGCCGTGCAGAGCATGGCAGGGAGGAGCAGGGGGGAGAAGGGATACAACATAAGAAGATAGTATGCCCCACCACAGGGTATGAAAAAAATGGAATTCCTCTCCCTGACTAATAATTTACTATAAACTCGAGCAACGCCGGGTACACCAGCTAGTAATTAAATAAAATTCGTCATCTCTATTTTGTTTATATAGGTCTCACAATACCCATTTATATCGCAAATAAATATTGTTCACTCTAATATGGACCCTCTACTAGGAAATATATTGCTCTAACCACCTTAAGAGAAATATAACTGTAAAACTATAAAATTGTGTAAAACCTGCATTAGTTCCCTTCAGAAAATGACAATTTTTTAGAATGAAAATTTCCTCTTTAAAGACTTCCCAGAGAGCATATAAGTAATACTAATTTGACTTCAATTTATATACGACAAATTTTTGGCATAAATTGAGTAAAATATCTACCCCCAAAAATGGGAACCGAGAAGAGGGGTAGCTCCCGTGCCCCCACCTCCTCTTGGATCCACCGCTATTCTGTAATTCTTCACTTTCACTGAACATTCGTTGAATATCTGCTACTAACTTGTAGTTTTAAATGAACTAAAAATAAATAATATAAGTTTAACCTTTTGTAAGTTGTACGCCTTTAATTTACGAACCGAATATGAGAAATTTCTATAGTTCGTAAGAATTTTGAGAAATGTTAAATTTCTTTCATTTGTTGTCTAAATAACCTTGCAGTTAGAGTAACGCTAACACAAAGCGAGGGAAAGCAAACACAAACATTTTTCTCTAAGATTCGTAAAACAGATCAGCTGATATTGCTCTGCGTTCATTTTCAATATAAACAAATTATATTATGTAAAGTCTACCAACCAAATGCACAGTAATTTAACCAAACTCAAGTTGCAATAACAAAATATGATTGTTAAAGCAACTGAATAGAAAGCAGAATACTTAAACATTCAAAAGGTGAGCTGTGTATTCAAGCAACATGTAGTCAAATATTACTGGTCAGTGATTGAACTTACGTATTTGAAGTTTTCACGAACCAAAGAAGTCAACGTATCGATGTCCATCTTCAGAAGATGAAAATCACTACACAAAACACGATTACTAGGCGCTGTCGCCGCAGCAGCCAGGACACAACCTACCCGCTCTCACCACACACCCCGCGCGACGAACCAGAGAGTAACAGACAGCTATCGCTCCCACCCCACGCGCCCGCGCTCTCCAGTGCTGCCAACTTCGTAAGAACGATTTTAACAATTATTTTCGAGAAGTAAGAGCCCATTGTCAGTCATTATGCTGGTTTGTAATAACGACTTAATGAGCATAAAAACATTAATCAGCATTCAAACAAACAAAATTCATTAACCAAACATAATTCCACTTTATGACAGAAATTTGAATTTTTAAATGTACTTAATGTAGGCCATGGATACAAAATTTTACGAGAATGATTTCAGAAAAATTATATATAATGTTAAATTACAGAATGAATACAGCGTTGAAAATAGTCAAAATTATAGTATTTATAACTATGTATGACATCAAATTAAAGACAAAATATAGAAATTTATTTACAAGGTATATAAATTAGTGTCTCAGAATTTTTTCCCCTTTCGTGGAGGCCTGATTCGCTTTTATTTTCGATTTGTATGTTCATTCTGGTCGCTGTCGCAACGGAAGGAAGGAAATAGCTTCCATTAATGATGTAGGAATTTTTCTTACAGGGAATAGAAATTGACATAACTAGTGGTGCTACAGAAGCACATACTTTCGCGTTATTAGAAACAGCTACGTAATATTGCAACATTGCATTGTCTGCGCTAGTAACTCCTCACTTTATACTTGAAAACATCCAATTCAACTTAGATGCGAGCAACGCACCGTTGCCAGCGCAGCGTTGTCAAAGCTCTGCACATTCGCTTGGCTAATAATATCAATTCAGTAATAAGAACATATGCAATTGACATCAAAATATTTACGAAAATTCTAGCTTCTTATTTGTGAGTTGCCTCTAGTCATTTCGTCATATTTTCCAAATATTTACATATACTTTACACCATAAATGCATTCAAAGTCAAGTAATCCCAATGACGTACTGTTTTTTAATAAAGAGAACATTATTTGAAAATGTTGTAACCGTCAAAATGACGGTGTCGGTCATTCCAGTGTTAAGTTAATTTATTGTCGCCATTTTATTTATTCACACCGCCTCAAACGAAGCGCAGGAAAATAAAACTAAGGTAATGCTTTCGTTAGATAAACCACGGTGAAGAATCCCCAAAAAATACTTTGAATGAAAGTGAAATCTCTTCCTTGAAGACGGTAGGAAACCATTTTCCCCTTATCGGCCTCATTTTTTAATAAAAAAATTTAAATTAGTATAGGCTCTTATTAAAAAGCTTTCGCGGGCATAATTTTCTGTAAGTTATTGAACACGTTACATGGTTAATGTAGCTTTTTCTTGTTTTCAATTCGCATTAATTTTTTTGAGGGATCATATGATATTAAATGGTATATAACATACTTCACCGAGCATTATGAGGAGTAAAAAACTACTGTGAAATTAATCGGAATTATGGAAGTATTGGCTCTCGGCGGAAGAGTTACATCACTACCAGCTGAACTAAATTAAACAGCTGTATCTTATCACCGACACCATGGTGGAAATAACAAGGTTTAGCGCTCCCGAGGATGCGCAGTAGCAGCCAATCACGTTTAAACCCACGGATGAAGCGAAAACGGCTGGCGCACGTGTTCATTTGCTTTCCGTTTGCGAAGGAGATAGGACGTGTTTGGCAAGGCAGTGCGAAAGCAGTGGAAGATCGTGGTTTTGTTGGCGTGGGAAAGGTATGTTGTGGATTTGTGGTGCAAGTTATTACAATTATGTATTTTATGTGACTTGGCTTTAATAATTATAAAACCATACATCAAATTCCTATAATGCCTTATATTTCATCACTTGTTTATTACCAAAATTTTGTTGTGTTATACTAAGAAAATTGAAATTATTTTCATGTGCAGCTGAAGATGCCAAACTGCTGTGTGAAAAATTGTCCTAATAGGATTGGGACAATAAGTGGTGGGAAATATACATATTTCCGCTTCCCAAAAGAGCCCCAATTACGAAAGGTGTGGATAGAAGCTTGTGGGAAGAATGAAGAAACATTTAAAGCAGATCATGGTAAATTTCAAAACCTTTTGAATAATTAAAATCTAGTGGCTTAAGTTTAGTTCAATATATAATAGCTTCATTGAATATTCTGCGGTTATAATAGCTTTATTGAATGTACATATGTGAATATAATCTGGACAGGGACTGTATATTCTTTTGTATTTTGTGTGTTTGGAATTGTTGATGAAAGAAATGAAAATGTGAAATATTTAATTGTAAATGGTCAGTTTTAGAGAATGAAGATTATTAACATGTATAAATGGTTCTAACATGTAAAAAATGTCCAAAAATTTTACATATCATACTTTGTTTCAGTTAAAAAAACTGCAGGAAATTTTTATTGGTTTAAATTATTTTACTAAATCTTAGCCATACAATAATTTGATTGTATTGTCTCTTAAAACACAAAAGAAATCCATACATCAATTTTCAAGTAATAAATAAATGAATTTAACTTATAAAAACTTTCAAAACTTTGTATTTTAATGTACTGAAATTTATTATGTACATGTATAATAATTAACAAAATGTATAATATAGTATGTATGTAATTAATGAACTCAAAAAGTTTAATGTAAACTCTGCGGGTAGAGTTCATAGCAGTTCACTGCAGATGCCTCGGAACAAACGTTTAGTTGCTGGGTCTGTACCAACAAAATGCTTAATGTTGGCAAGAAAATCAAGTGAAAAGTCTGGGTAAGAGTATAGACCGTTTTGTTATTTTCCACTGTAATTATTTCATCGCGGTGGCCATTGTACATATCATTAGTGTAAGAACTTAAGCTTCTTCGCTTGATTTACTGTGCCGCTGTTTGCAAGGCCGTGTTAAATCACAGGCCGAAAGGGCTACAGCTCAAGGCCCCCTACACATCTTAAAGAAGTTATTTAATAGTAAATTTTTCAAAAAGTAAAATAAAAGCCGTATAAAAGGTGATGCATGATTAAACTATACGCACAAAATTTGCATAATGGAGTGATGTGTCGTGCATTGTTGGATAATATAATATAGAATGTCGCTGGTTGATGCGACAGTCTCACTTAGTGATGACAAGTTTAGTTTGTTGTGTTTTCTCATTCACTGGGAAACAGCGAATTGTCGACACAAAAACTGGTATTGTCGGGCCCTGGTAACGAGGTGGATAAATCCTGTTGCTAAATATAGAGAAATAATCCAGAATGCATGTTTGGTGCGTCCTTCATACCTAAAAGACGATTAACGGCAAAGCATGTCTGTCCGTCTGTCTGTACACAACGCTAGCCCGAAAACTGTTCAGCCGATTTTCTCCTAAATCGATATTCATAATCGTTCTGGTCGATGTCGCGGGCCAGGCGATTTGAAACCGATATTTTAATTTTAAGGGTACTTGAAGTCCCTAGGACATTTTGAGAATTTTCTTTTGTTGTTGAATAGTGCGAAGAACGGTTAAGACAATGGAGATTTTTGTCTCAGACAAAGTCTGAGAACTACAGAATGGAAGATAAAGATTTTTGCTTAGACATCAACAATTCTACAAAATTAGCTCTTTGAAAAAGGTCATGTACATTTGTTTTAAACTAGTAGTTTTTGCGTAATTTCTGATTGAAATCAATGAAATATATAGTCGTGTAGCGGTGCCCATGCCGCCGACTGTGGACCAATAATATTGTTCCAACAAATGTGCGCCAAATTCAAATTATCTACGCAGGCGCGGACATTTTTAAACTATTTAAAAGAACGATATTTGTTTTTAAAATAACTCATTTAATTTAGTCAAGAACTTAACTATTGGTATATTGGTGTTATTTATGAAATGTTCTCAGTTTAAATATTCCAGTTGTATACAAAAAATGTGAACAAATACAATGACCTGATCTAACGTACAGTATTTGGCCACATTATTATAATTATTTTTAATTTCATTTCTATTGAATTTATGTTTTCTATTATTTTGGGGAATGTGTTCTATATGTTTGTCACTTCTATTAATGTTTTTTTTTTAAATATTTGTCTCTGAATAAGTACTGAGCAAATAATGTGTTTGTAGTTTTCAAGTTAGAAAATATGAGGCCAGGTATTGTAAACACTCAATTCCACTTTTATTTGTATTTTTATTATTTATGTTCATAGTTTCATATTCTCTTTGAATGCAAAAAGATCTGAAGAATGAAAACTGTTGAATTTTAATGGATAGGAATTACTCTATAAAAATATTAATAGAAAAACAAGCCCATTACATAGTAACGTTAAATTTAATTCTATATTTATTAATAATATAATTCTATATTTATTAATTTAGAAAATAGTTGAAATAAATCAAGGAAGTCCACAAGGAACATACAGGGAAAAAAACCAAACAAACAATGGAATTGAAATTAAAAAAGCTTTTATATGTCATGAAATGAACAGAAATCAGGCTTTACAGCCTGTTTCCATTTGCTCAATCATCATAGTATTTGTAATAAAATATCATTTTAATGACAATAAAAATTAGCAATCGCTTACAAGAAGTCAATAACGGTATTCTATTGATATGTATTGTATTATATTTATAATATTATATTTTATATTATATATATTAATATTTTATTATATTTATAATATTAATGATATTTATGTTCACAAATTTTTATAAATTGTAACGGTACGTCCTCCGAAATAATAATATAATAAAATAAAATACTGGTCATAGTATGCCGACCGCCGCCCCACCCGCTTAGGTGCGTGGCCGCGCCGTTCAAAAGGTTTTATGACCGTCCCTGGGTGCCGCGGACTCAATAGCCTCTCCACACTAAACGACAATTATCGAGGCCAAGCCCTACCACCGGTCTCTGCCAACCCCTCGTCATCACCCCCTCAGCCGAACTCGGAGACATATTTATGACCGTCAAAAGCATTGTGCTACCGAGACGCACCGGCGCGTGCCGCGTCGAGTCCCGCGCTCGCTGGGTATGCCTTTTGAGTCCGATCCACAGACGTGCTGCTTAAAAGAGCATCAAAATTCGTTTTGCTCAAGTGTTCACCCGGGAGAGAGGCACCAGGCAGGGCAATAAAGCAATAACGTCAATCAAAGAACGGCCTGGGCTAACCGTCGCCGGCACCCGAAAAGAAAGGAGTAAAACGCCGTGACCGAGGCGCGAAGGCGGGGAAACATGTGTCACCGTCTTCGGACGTGCCGCGCCAATATACCACCCTTTCGTTATGCGCACGTGGTCACCTGTGGACTCGCGAGACCTACTTTCGAGCATACAATGCCGCACATTGTCGATGCGAGCTCGCGAGCCATTGGCTCAAGTGCCGCCTCTTTAGCGAAGGGCGAGCGAATCGAAGACAGGCCCCCGGTCCGTGGAGAGGGAAGAGGTGCCTTCGTTCGTGGTAGCGCGCCGCCCAAAACTGACTTGTATCTAGAGATCGGTGAGAGAGAGTTGTATCGAGAGATCGGTAGGAGACACTTGCTCTACCGCGCGCCGCATAAACTTAATTAGTCACGTGAGCTGAAATGATTACTCTCAAAACGTGCGCTATTTGACTTGGCGCTTCATACGAGATTTTTGCTCTGCGCAATGTCACATCATCGGTGAAATTCATTAGACTCGCTACCGGAAGGAACTTCCTCTCCGGAGACCGCAAGCCGAGCGCGGGATCACCATTGTTTACGATCGGCAACGAGACGTTGTGACCTGGGTCGCGTGTCATGAAATGTGGACGACGCCAGCGCAGCATTGGGTCCAGAGGGAGCGTGTTGTTGGTGGCTTCCGCCTGAGTACGCGCCACAGCCGCCCGACTCCAGCCCGGGAATGCATCACTCACCACTGCTGACATCACGCCTCAGAAGAGTACCAGATAAGTAGTTTTGTGCAGCCAGGTGACGCTCAGCCCTTGTTTCCCGCGTAAGTGCGGACGAACTTTAGATATTCGGAGCTGTAGCGGATGTGCCGGTAATCAGGCACGAGGGTAGCGGCCAAGTACTTGTGTTCAATTTTTGTATCAAATTTCATTTTAAAGTAAATAAGAGGCCGCCGATGTACAAAAAAAAAAAAACATGTAAATTCATTTGTAAAAATCATTGTTATGCCAATCATCATCATCATAATCATATTTTAGAATAAGTAAATATTATCTTGAAATGCCCATCTGTGTATTATTTAGCATGCAAACCCCCGACCCACCGCCGACGGGTTACAAAATATTTGAACCCTCTAGAGAAAATGTACACAAATGTAAAAATGTAATCTATTGGGTAATTATGTATGATCAACTACACATAAAATTTCACCTTCTTTTAACTCACCTATTTAAAGCACTAGGACCAAAAATGAAAGTGAATCTCAGTGGGTTAAGAGAAATGAATCAAATACAAATAATTTTATAACAATAAAAAAATGTTTATTTTAAAAATATAAGTTACATTTACAAAATACAAGTCATATTTAAATATTTCATTGGGTGCACATAATGTATACACGAAATATCAAATACAAAAGATACTTTTTACTGCAATAATTTTGTTCGTTTCTGGAATATTTTTTTCTAATAATTCATAAGCCCTTTCTACCCCCATTAATTTATTATGGAGGCAATTCACGCTATCTCTACATATTTTGCTTTCATAGATCTTTTCTTCTTCCCTAAAATAAAATGTCATTTATCATGTCTTAGATTGTACATTAAGTCATGTTTGTTATTAAGGCTGTCATATTGGTCAATGTCTCAAAAAGAAAAAAACACAATAAGTGTTAATAATAATAGTAAATTAAAAAAATTTACACTTACTTGCTGACTGATGAATTATCCGAATTACTGCGTTAAGATGATATGAGCTCTTTGTATGCATAAAGAGGTATCCTCTCACTGCAATATAATAAAATTATCTATTATCGTAACTTTCCTATTACATAAGCTCTTTAATATTTAAATTATTATGTATAATAATCACAAGAAGTTTCAGAACATAATAAACTAATGCTCTTCACTTACCCAGGTTTTTCAATGGATTTTCTCTTCAACATTAACCATTTCGTAGATATAGATCCAGGAACATGATTCAATATTTTCTTGCCAGATGTGTTTGGTGAATCCTTTGATTGAAAGCACACATTCTCAAAGCACTGTTGGCACAGACTACCTGCAAAGTTTACATTACATTTTTTTGAGTCGATTAATTACATACATACATACATACATAATTACATTATTACACATATTAAAAATATACATCCTACATTATTACATACTTACTATAATATTATAATATACCTGATACATTTCACTTCATTAAAATATGTTTTTATAAATGAAATTCTTTTCTTTTTTACTCGTAAATTGCTTTATGGATTTCTTTGGTGTTTTTAAGATACAATCAAACATCAAATTACTGAATGGATAAGATTTAGCAAAATAAAAAGGTTTATGTAAAACAATTTAAAACAATAAAAATGTCCAGTAGTTTTGCTAATTGAAATTATGTAAGTTATGTAAAATAGTTTGGAAGATTCTTTACAAGTTACAACAATTTATTTCTGTTGATAATCTTCATTCCTTAAGGCCATTTACAATTAAATATTTCACATATTTATTTTCTTCATAAACCATACAAATTTATCTTCAACACACAAAGTATAAAGGAATATACTTGCGCTTCCCAGATTATATTCACAAGTATAAAAGCTATTACATATTTAACAGCTGAAGCCACTAGATTTTTATTATTCAAAAATTTCATTATTCATTATTTCTAATGCAGCTGTTAGGCATCTTGAACTACACACGAAAACAATTTTCATTTTCTTTGTTTAACAAAAAATGTTTGGTAGTAAATGTTATCAAAAATAATGCATCGAATGAACTGATTGATGTATGCTTCTGTAATAATTAAAGGCAAATCACATACAATACATAATTTTAATAGCTTATAGTAAAAATCCACAACATACCTTCACAAAAAAGCCTCCACCGCTGTCGCACTGCTTTACAAAACAGGTCGCTCCTTCGCAAACGGGAAGCAAATGAACACGTGCGCCAGCCGTTTTCACTTCATCTCTGGGTTCGAACGTGATTGGCTGCTACTGCGCATCCTCCGGAGCGCTACACCTTGTTATTTCCACCATAAGATACAGCTGTTTAATTTAGTTCAGCTGGTAGTGATGTAACTCTTCCGCCGAGAGCCAATACTTTCATAATTCCGATTAATTTCACAGTAGTTTTTTACTCCTCATAATGCTCGGTGAAGTATGTTATATACCATTTAATATCATCTGATCGCTTAAAAAACTTAATGCGAATTGAATAAAAGAAAAAGCTACATTAACCATGTAACGTGTTCAATAACTTACAGAAAATTATGCCCGCGAAGGTTTTTTAATAAGAGCATATAATAATTTAATTTTTTTTATTAAAAAATGAGGCCAGTAAGTGGAAATGGTTTCTTACCGTCTTCAAGAAAGAGATTTTACTCTCATTTAAAGTATTTTTTGGGGATTCTTCACCGTGGTTTATCTAACGAAAGCATTACCTTAGTTTTATTTTCCTGCGCTTCGTTTGAGGCGGTGTGAATATATAAAATGGCGACAATAAATTAACTTAACACTGGAACGACCGACACCGTCATTTTGACGGCTACAACATATTCAAATAATGTTTTCTTTATTAAAATGTGATTACTTGACTTTGTTGTCATTGTGATTACTTGACTTTGAAAGCATTTATGGTGTAACGTTTATGTAAATATTTGGAAAATATGACGAAATGACTAGAGGCAACTCACAAATGAGAAGCTAGAAGTTTCGTAAATATTTTGATGTCAATTGCGTATATTCTGATTAATGAATTGATATTATTAGCCAAGCGAATGTGCATAGCTTTGACAACGCTGCGCTGGCAACAGTGCGTTGCTCGTATCTTAGTTGAATTGTACGTTTTCAAGAAGTAAGTGAGGAGTTAGTAGCGCAGAAAATGCAATGTTTAATATTACGTAGCTGTTTCTAATAACGCGAGAAGGTATGTGCTTCTGTAGCACCACTAGTTAAATCAATTTCTATTCCCTGTAAGAAAAATTCCTACATCATTAATGGAAGCTATTTCCTTCCTTCTGTGGCGACAGAGACCAGAATGAGCATACAAATCGAAAATAAAAGAGAATCAGGCCTCCACGAAAGGGGAAAAAATTCTGAGACAGAAATTTATATACCTTGTAATTAAATTTCTATATTTTGTCTTTTATTTGATGTAATACATAGTTATAAATACTGTAATTTTGACTATTTTCCACTCTGTATTCATTCTGTAATTTAACATTATATATAATTTTTCTGAAATCATTCTCGTAAAATTTTGTATCCATGGTCTACATTAAGTACATTTAAAAATTCAAATTTCTGTCATAAAGTGGAATTATGTTTGGTTAATGAATTTTGTTTGTTTGAATGCTGATTAATAATGTTTTTATGCTCATTAAGTCGTTATTACAAACCAGCATAATGACTGACAATGGGCTCTTACTTCTGGAAAATAATTGTTAAAATCGTTCTTACGAAGTTGGCAGCACTGGAGAGCGCGGGCGCGTGGGGTGGGAGCGATAGCTGTCTGTTACTCTCTGGTTCGTCGCGCGGGGTGTGTGGTGAGAGCGGGTAGGTTGTGTCCTGGCTGCTGCGGCGACAACGCCAAGTAATCGTGTTTCGTGTAGTGATTTTCATCTTTTGAAGATGGACATCGATTCGTTGATTTCTTCTTTGGTTCGTGAAAACTTCAAATACGTAAGTTCAATCACTGACTAGTAATATTTGACTACATGTTGCTTGAATACACAGCTCACTATTTGAATGTTGAAGTATTCCGCTTTCTATTCAGTTGCTTTAACAATCATGTTTTGTTATTGCAACTTGAGATTGATTAAATTACTAAGCATTTGGATGGTAGGCATTACATAATATAATTTGTTTATATTGAAAATGAACGCAGAGCAATATCAGCAGATCTGTTTAACGAATCTTAGAGAAAAATGTTTGTTTGCTTTCCGTCGCTTTGTGTTAACGTTACTCTAACAGCAAGGTTATTTAGACAAAAAATGAATGAAATTTAACATTTCTCAAAATTCTTACGAACTATAGAAATTTCTCATATTCGTTTCGTAAATTAAAGGTGTACAACTTACAAAAGGTTCAACTTATATTATTTATTTTTAGTTCATTTAAAACTCTACAAGTTAGTAGCAGATATTCAACGAATGTTCAGAGAAAGTGAAGAATTACAGAATAGCGGTGGATCCAAGAGAAGGTGGGGGCACGGGAGCTACCCCTCTTCTCGGTTCCCATTTTTGGGGGTAGATATTTTACTCAATTTATGCCAAAAATTTGTGGTATATAAATTCAAGTCAAATTAGTATTACTTATATGCTCTCTGGGAAGTCTTTAAAGAGGAAATTTTCATTCTAAAAAATTGTCATTTTCTAAAGGAAACCAATGCAGGTTTTACACAATTTTATAGTTTTACAGTTATATTTCTCTTAAGGTGGTTAGAGAAATATATTTCCTAGTAGAGGGTCCATATTAGAGTGAACAATATTTATTTGCGATATAAATGGGTATTGTGAGACCTATATAAACAAAATAGAGACTTATGACGCATTTTATTTAATTATATAAATGAATTTCGTTTCATAGATGGAAAATAAAAATATTTCAGTGCCACATAACGACCTACCGTTGACTATAGAACATTTGATTGCAGAGCATCAGGTATTTGATTGCAGTATAGAGCCTTATGGAGTATTCCCTCTCTTTCTATCTAATACAATTTTACAGAAGACTTCCTATCGCAAGCTGTGTTGCCAATTCACGAAGAGTTCTTTGATTCGGGCATCCTGTTTCAAACACAAATATTCAACATGTTTACTCAACGATAGCATCAATTCTGTTATTACACAAATGAGTTTTCTATCAGTTATTTCCAGAAATTCTATGAATGTGATGGTTATTTTGTAATTGAGTTTCATGGTTTAATTACGAAGAAATTAATTATAAATGATTGTCCTGTGTCGACTTCGACATTTTGACGTCCTTAAATTTTAAACATGCGAGAAACTTTTATTATTAAAGAAAAACACAAACATCCAGCGGATGAAATGAAAAGGGAAATCCAAATTTTGATATGAGATCAACCACATTTCTGTGTGAATCATATTCCTGAATTAGAGGGTAATAAAAACAGTATTCGCGCTCGGAACGAACATCTCATGTCGTTCGGTGATCTTTAATACGTCTTAGCGATTGGAAACTGGCGATGGGGAAAGGAAAAGTAGAGTATTTATTTTTGAATTTCACTTATTATAAACAGTAATATACAAATGGACCTATCTAAAACTAGTGGAGCTAAAACAGCACGTACTTTCTCGCCTTTAGTAATGGTTTTGTAATACTATTATACCACAATTTATCTCAGAATTAACACATCTCAGTCACCAATTTTGTGTAAAACTCATTTGAAATCATACACTTGTGCAACAATTCGTCGAACAAGAAATCGTACAACAATTAAATAGTTTCAAACAATACATTTATGTTCAAAACTTTAAACGAAAATATATTTCTGGCATTGAATTCATTGTATGAGGTATACCATATTGATAGCGGTAGAAAACAACTGTAAATATATCGAAAAATATATAATAGTAATTCCTAAACACTATTGTATTGTAACATTCTACAAATATATAAAAGTATTAGTTTACATTAACGCGAACAAAGGCAGCCATCATCGCCTTTTGTAATCAGTGCGGCGTTACCACAATGTTGCGAGTAAAAATGACCTCTAATTCCTATGGAATACACATTTTACCTATTATCATTGTTGATATTACAAGAAAATGAAAATGGATAGAAAATATAATAACTAGAAATAGTATTTTTATGTTAATCAAAATTACTAGAATTTAACATGCATTCTTAGATCTTATTAAGCAAAGCAACATTTTTTTAACACTTGACCATTCAACATGTCTTTGTTTATTCAAGTTTTTTTTGTTCAATTGGTATGAGTTTTATTCGTGGCAGCCGGACATTGAAGGAGAGGGGCATCAGCTGTCGGCGTACATTTTGACCTTGGGTTTGCTTCTCTTCAAAGGCATGGGCCATAGGTAGATAATTCCCTCTCTCCCGACTCTGAACGTGGGAAGGTACACGGGTATGGCTTCAATTCACATATCGCACTGCCCCGTGCTGAAAATCATAACCTTCGACCAGATACCCATTTCTAAACGCCATGAGAGATATCAGAAAGTCATAGTACCGGATTGTGGCGCACTGTGCGTTGAAAATCGGCGATCAGACCGAATACAGCCAATAAGGGGTGTATTTTTCAACTCAGAAGCAGTCAATGAAGTGTTTAAAATTTATTTAAAGGTGATTTCTTCCATAAACACGTTATATGTTAATGTATTTTGATAATGTATTTTGATAGTCATGCAATTTACTATTCGTTAAAAAATTCAAGCCTTTTTGGTAAGTGAAAATTTAATGACTTGAGGACAATTATTTTACGGAAAAGTATGTCACATTTGAAAGTGAATCAAATGTACATAAGAATTCGGCCATTCATTATAGGAAACCGTATAGAATCTTACAATATAATGAATAGTTTCTAATATTTAATTAAAGAATACCGTATAAAAATGTCAAAAATATTTTGATACTTGTGTATTACAATCATTATTTGTATTTGGATTATTCATGCATGTGTTCGACCTACCATCAGCACAGGCGACGTGTGGAGAATTCCGCGCTTTGACAAGCAGTACGTAATGAAACGTCTGAATTCTAATTGTCGGAAAAACACTATTTGAAATTGGTTCATATCACATTTAAATTTATTTTTATGGATTTTGAAAGGTGTTAAACACGCTGGTAAAATTTATTGTCGATCTGAGTATCAGCATGGCGAGTGTTGAGCGTAAGCGCTATGAGAAGTGGCAACGCTGTCCTCCATAGGCGCTGAACTGAATTCAAATGCTTGAACGCTCTTAATTAGCTCCAACAGATTGCGTGGTCAACGAATGAAAAATTGAGGCATGAGATCGAATATAAAAAAGGGCTATTGCACAAATAGCAAGAGCAGAATAGTAAAAACTAACTTTATAAACACATATCTATATTTTCTTTATAGTGATCGTTAATAATGGCCAGAACTTCATCTGAGTAAGGCGAAAAGTCTTTGGTAAATTGGGCAACACCGTACTGTATTTAAGATTGGCATTCCTTCTCAGTACCCACACTTCTAAGTTTCATTGCTTTGATCACTTCGAATACTGTTCATGCCTGGTCGACAAGTGGAAAATATCACTATGAGAGAGTTGATGGAAAATTTGTTTCCATAACGAAATTTAAAAGAAGAAGAAACAATTCCTCTCAATGTCACACAGAACAGTGAAATAATAAAAAGTTTTCAAATATATTTCAATGCTTGTTTCTCTCAGATTTTTAATTTTTTTATTATCTGAACCAATGGTAAGATAAACCTTAGATTATTCGATTGCCTAACATAATCAGAAGTTTGTTTCCCTCCAACTTTCTATTATTTCCAGCGATGACATAGTAATTATTAAAATACGTAACTCACAAAATCTGTTTGCTGGTTGCAATGTTTTCAGCATAATATTATATCATGTTAAGATATTTCGATGCAGATTATTGTGAAAAGAACATACCAAACTAGTAATGATAAAATGAAATGCCAGCATCATATAATTCTGACAGCTGAATTATTTAGACCTTTAATAATAAAATTATAACATTGTAGAAGATATAACCTTCAAAAGAGATTTCAAAGTTGCAAGGTCTCTTTTGTAATTGTTTGCCTTGATGTTACTCTCAAAATAAAAGAATGTTTTGGAAATAATACATGACACCCATTCAAATACATTACTTTCGTTCAGGTTGTATATACCTACCCGCAGAATAATAAATATCTATCTATCTATCACAAATACTAATACCACCAAAGGTTGAATTTATCACACCCTCTTACAATTTCAATTTCATTTGCCCATGGCTGGATGTAGATACAGGGCTTCCAAGCACACCTTTAGAAAAAATTCTTTAATGAACAAAAAAAATACGATAGAATAAATGTATATACAAATACAACTGAAAATAAACAAATTGATAACAAAGTGGAAATTGCATTTTTAATTTCTTTGCATGTTCCATTGAATATATTTTTAAATTTAAACATTGTAATTCAGTAAACCATTTGACTATTGATTATATTAAGATAAAACATTTTATGTATTTTTAATATTTATTTTAAAAAATACGGAAATGGAACTCCCAAAACTTATTTTTCTAGTAGAGAAATCCAGCTCTAAATTTACCTATATCTTGAATGGTTGATAAAACACAAGCAAAAAAAAATTCTAACATTTGTACACAATTGATATCAATGTTCATGGAGGTGCAGACCTACGCTAGAGGTTGCTGCTTTGAGTCCCGTGTGAATATATTGCATAATAAAAGAGTGTATGAATCATTTTCGAATAATCAAATGAGGTAATCGTTTCTCAAGGGCTAAAGTAAAAAGCTTACATATGACGCAAGAAATATATTAATGCTTCACTGAAGATATAAAATATATAAACTCTCAAAATCACCCATTTGCTCATAGAGAGTGATATCTAAGTGATTCATTTGGAATATTAATTGAATTAAGCTTTTCATTCAGATTGCACAAATCATTACAAACATCATATTTCTGCTTTGCTGAATATCTGCTTAATAACGAAGGCAATGTTTTCCAGGAGTGAGGATCTTTTAACGGCGCCCAGAAGGCCCAGAGGAATGCAAGATCTCTTGCCGAAGACTTGTCACTAAATTTGAAAGAAGCGCGGTGTTGCCGAGCTGCGCGTTACCGTCCCGACCCTCCAGGAAGCGCGCGAGTCTCCCTTTGGATTGATTATAGCTTATAATTTTGCAAAATTCTCCCATACGAAACGGTGAATGTCCTCGAAATTGCGCATATTGATTCTTCGAAATGCTAGCTACCTAACGAACAGTTTCTAAAAACAATTTCACGCAGTTACTTTTCTCACAGTTTTAACATTTCAGGTCGGTTCTGTTACATCGTTATAAGAGCTCATGTTAAAACGACAAATTTACGGTCTTATTACTCAAAAACTAGACGATATAAACTATTCAAACTCTATCAGAACATAAAAATACCTCTTATCTTTTGATTAAAACAATAAAAAAGGCATGTTAAACATAACAATTATCTCGCTGTAACTACCTTAAGAAATACGTCCTTTTAAAAATTGTTAGACAACAGCCTTTTTTCTAATTATTTTATTTCATGACAACTCAAATTTAATCTTACGTCGGTTTTTCCACCATTCAATGACGTTTCAAGTGCATTTGCACCCCCCTCATCTTCAGGTTGTTGTTTAAATAACATGTTTTTAAGAGAAGTCGTTTCCACAATGAGCGGAGTTCCCGCACGGGTACACTAGTTGATATTTCCGAAATAATAGATATAGATGTCATAACGTAATTGATGAATCGGAATCATAAATGTATATGAACAAGTCTTTGCCAAAAAATATAATTGCTGTTTTACTTTCTCGCCCTTAAGAAGGTTCTTGTTAAGTAAAGAAAGTTATGTAAAAAACTGCGTGTTTTCGGCAGAAGAAACTTTATTGCTGGGCCTTGGTAATAAAAGAGGGATAATTCCATTTGCTAAATTTAGAAAAAGATTCTAACACATAGTGAAGCCAGAATCGAAGTTTCAGGCGCACTCGATAAACGAAAAATTGAAAGATGACAAATCATCTGTCTCTGTCTGTCTGTCTGTGAACATCGCTAGCGGTTAAAGCGTTCAGCCGATTATCTCCAAAATTGATATTTCTCAGTTGATATGGCTGATGTGGCCCCTTGAATTTGAGACTGATATTTTAGTTTGGGGAGTACTTTACATAAAACCCCTGAGACATTTTCAAAACAATAGCTCCATGGTTTTTTAATAAATTTTGTTGGATACCATAAAGGATGTTTAAAAAATAGTAGAGGTCTCATTTTGTTAAAAACTCTGATTTTTCGAAAATTGAAAACATTCAAGGTTTTTTGGCGTGTTCCTACGACTAAAATATTAAAGATAGATTTTTTCTCTAAAATAAATCTCTTCCTTAAAAAATAGATTTTGAAATAACGTCAAGTTTATTACGAAAATTTTCGTATTTTTCGCATAACTTTGCATGAAATATAGACAATTTTTAATTTTGTATAAACCCTTTTTGTCAAAAACAGCTCAATTGGTTTTCATGAACTTTGTAGTTAAATAGTCTTAAGAACGTTTAAGAAAATGATACAATGTTAGTTGAAAACTAATTTTTCAAAAATTGAAAAAATTCAAAATTTTTACGGCGTCTTCCTATAACTACAATTATGAAGATACATTTTTTTCTTAATGAAACGTGTTAATCAAAAATAGATTTTGAATAATATATTCATTTTTTTAATCTGAGTATCTTTTGCAAACTTTTGTGACAAACAAGGAATTATTTTTTAAAATTTTCATTAGATTTTTTTCTTAAAAACCGCACAAGTTTTTTATTAAATTAGAATCTGAGCATAAAAGACACTTGAGACATAAAAGACATAAAAGACACTTGGTGTTGTTCACATGTTAGTTGAAATGCCTGATTTTCCGAAAACGTAAACAATTGTTTTTAAATTGAACGTCTTTACTACAGTTAACTACAGTTGTGAAGATACATGACAGCCTTCGACGCGGCGTCACCCGGACAGCCCAGATCGTGAAGATACATGTTTTCATAATGAAATGTGTGTATGAAAAACGGATCTAACAATTTTTTGAAAATATGAGTCAAATATGAGTAACTTTCTGACAAAAATCAATGACCGCTCCGAATTTACTGCTTTTCGTGAATTTATCTCCATCCATTTGGATGTTTCGTAAGCTAAAATGTGTGTATTATTATTTCATAGTTCTTTGTTCGTTTCTAACTTTCAACCTTTTGCTATACATTTGCAGATGAATCTCTTAGAAATTATTCAAAACTTATTTTAAATATACGGACTAAAAAGGCTTTCAGGGAATATCACAACTAGCTTTGAGGGAATATCACATTGAAATGCAACAATGGAATTCCGCGTCGCGCTCGCGACTTTCTGTGAATTACGTCTCATTGTTGTGCCACGATTTAGCTCAGGAACGTCAAACCGCGCCTGCACGAGCTACTTGCCCGCCTGGGGAGCCCGGCGCTCAAACGGGCACGGGCAACTTCCTCTGCAACTACACGCGCCAGCTGAAACGGTGCGAGGCGCCGCTCAGAGTAGTGGCTTCGTACGAAAATGCGTTACAGTTTGGTAGATTTCTTTAATGAAATAACCAAAAATTACTGCTTATAACTATTTGATGTTCATTTTCTTACAAACTTCTCCCGTGTATGTCTTTGCTAAATAAAAGGAATATGTTTGAAAGGCACATTCTTTCATTCTACCACAAAATTTTGTGAGCAACAGATACAATTTATATAAACATATTTTTACACTATATAATAAAAATACATATGCCACATAAAAAAACATGCAATTAATGAAAAAATCCCAGGAATATGCAAATTTGCAAATTGAAAATGGATATCTTTTGTTTCATTTTTGTTGATAAATTAAGTTATACACATTTCCTTTCATTATGCGCAATCAGTAAAAATACGCAGTTTCATGAAGTTCCACGGTCCAGTAATGGTGGTGCTACAGTTACACTGCAAGTGAAAGTACTAGTCGCGCTACTTTTCTTGACGTCTCCCAGCAGGGGGTGCGGGGAGAGGAGACTTCTCCCTACGTCACATCCGACGGGAGTTGCCAACTGTAACATTATTAATACTATTCGCGCCTCTTTCACTCAATACAACAGGACATTATAGACGATAAAATAGAACAAATGATAACGTAATTAATAGCAACCACAAATGAAATTAATTAGATAATGATAATATTGCTTATTAAGGAGATAAGATATTAGTATACGTACTTAATTTTCATCTTCTGAATAATATGAATCATCGCTTGAATTCTCTGTAGTATTAATTACAATGTCATTCACTACAATTTCCACTATCCCGTCTTTTTGCCAGTATTCTTTTTCTAGATGTTTTACGTGGTTGCAGTAACCTTCCCAGTCCGAAACAGTTACAGCTTCAAACCCTCTGACTGTTAATTCACGCAGATGCGTAGCACGCGTGCGTTAATTCACGCAGATGCATGTCCCCAGATATATTGTGTTCCGTAAAATACCTTTTAGTTTTTGCCTCAATTGTATTTAAGTCGCAATTGTAAGGAGGAAGACGAGTGACTGGTACCAGCACCTGCAGCCATTTCATCTATTACGTACTTTTTTCCCGCCCGTCTTCCATTAAGAGCCTCATTTTCACGAGGAAGCGAGACCTCCAATCAACAATGTCTCCACTTTCTAACAATCGAATCGTAATCGTAATCACCAAAATATGAATCGAATAAATCATAGGGCACAACAATAACAGCGAAAACGCGAGAACAGAATTCATTTGAAAGCAGAGGTAGGCAGCCCTGACAATCTTGCCGTGCCGTTCCGTGTGAGACCAATAGTCTGACCAGATCATATCGAGTCGTGCTGTGTTGAGCACTAGGGAGTGCAGACGTCAAGAAAAGTTGCGCGACTGGTATGTGCCGATACTTCCGTTTGTGATCAAATTCGGAGCAATTTTTTACTTTCTCGCTCTTAAAAAGGAGAAATTTATGTGTTGCTGCTGGCAAAAATGGCGAATTTTCAGCAGAAATACTGCTGAAATATTGCTGGCCCCTGTTAACGAGAGTGCATAAATCCAGTTCCTAAATTTAGAAAAAAAAAATCCTTAATTCCATCGTTTTTAATTAAATCTTGTTGGATAGTTTGAGTGAGATTTGAGAGAATGGTCTCATTTTCGTTGACAACTGGTTATTCGAAAATGGCAAATATTCAAAACATTTTCGGCGTCTTTCTAGAACAAAAAAAAATATAATTTTTTCATAATTAAATGTGTTCATTGAAAATCATTTTTCAAAACAGATTATGTTTTATATTTCAAAAATGAGAGTATTTTTGACGTAATTTTAGATGTAACAGGCGCTTTTAAGAACATTTTCAACAATTGTTCTCAGAAACGGGTTAAAATTTACTTTTAAGATAGTGGTTATGGTCCAATTTTCGGAACACTCTGCATTTTCGGATATTGCAGAAAATGTTCGGAATTGTGAATTCAAATTTTTCGCGTTTCGTTTCAGGCGTTGCCAGTTCGGAGAACAGCAATACAGAGGTTTCATAATTCTTCAAATTTATGCCATTGTTCTCGGTCATGATGTAAATAATATTTTTACGGTTTACTAGTTCATTACTGTGTGTTTACGAATCTCAAAAAAACACGTAATTGTTTTGTAAATCCCCTTGCGAATCGTTATGTCCAAGGGCCTTTTGAATACTTTAAGATCCGGTCTAATACCAACACAACACATACAAAATTTTTATGAATTCTATTTATTAAAGTTACGATGCGAGCACATACGATAAATAAATGGCATAATGCTCAAATAAGTAAAATAACTCGTTATAAACTTTATTTTGCTTAATTGATATGAAAATTGCAATCTGGAAAGTTCCCGTTAATATACTATCGCCTTCAGTCACTCATATTTCACTGTTACCTATTTTTAAAGACATTGTGTGAGCGTCTTGAGTAGCTGTATTACTCGTAGTAATAAGATGTACAAGGCACATCAGCTAACATCCTCGGAATGTTATTTTTTTGGTATTATGATATATTCTAAAGAACTTTTCGCAATAGAAGCAAATAACCTAAAAGTACAGTTTCATCAACGCAATTTACACTGCTTTACGTATAACTCTCAAATACGCCATACACTTTTTCATATATTTTTCAATATTTTACTGGAAACCACTGTACGTAATTCTGTTACCTTTTGCGAAAATTTCCGGAGGAACTTTACTACATTCTTTCATTTTGTACGAACAAATCAGTCCAATAACGATTATGCAATAGTAATTAGATGCCCACTCTGCTTTGTTTATCTGACGTCATATTGACAAATGACTATTATATGCACCTTTTCACTTTCAACGCAAGAAAAAATATAAAATGTTACGAATTCTCGCGTATTCAGCAACGAACTAGTAAACCATAAAGTTTTGGATGCACCTCGGGCGTTAGTAGATGTTTTTGCCCCTCAAGCGACTTTCAACCTCTCGGGCAAAACATCTACTTAAAGCCCTTGATACATTAATAACTGTTATGGTTTACTAGTTCATTGCTGTGTGTTTACGTTACGAATTCTCGTTTCATTCCGCAACGAACTTGTAAACCTTAAAGTTTCCTATGCACCACGGGCGTTACTAGTTGTTTTTGTCTCTCAGGCGACTTGTAACTCCTCGGGCCTCTGGTCCTCTGGTCCTCTGGTTTGGAAGTCACCCTCGGAGCAAAAACTTCTTCTTAACGCCCTTGATACATGAATAAATATTATGGAAGGAAATAAATTGGAGGAAAGTAATATATTTTACGGTGATTAGAGTGAGATACGTGTTATGTTTAGCATGCCTTTTTATTGTATTAATCAAAAGATAAGTTTTTTCTATGTTTTCGTAGATTTTGAATGGATTTCACCGTGTTTTTTTTCATAATGAAACCGTAAGGTTTTTGTTTTAACATGGGCTCTTATGGCGAAGTGACAGTTTTCTCACAATTTTAACAATTCAGGTCAGATCTAAATTTGAAAATATGTTTAGAAATTGCCCCTAGCACCTCAAAGAATCTATATGCGGAATCTGAAGGAAATCTACCGTTTCAAATAGGAGAATTTTGCATAATTATAAGCTACTAGCTGAAGTACCCGGCGTTGCTGGGGCATTTATTACAGTAAATTATTATACAGGAAGAGGAATTCAATGTTTTCATCCCCTGTGGCGGGACCTATCTCTATATCTTCCATTGTATCTCTTCTCCGCCCTACTCTCTGCCATGCTCTGCCCGGCCACGCCACGATAGCTGTCTTCTCTTGACCCCCATTTCGAAATTTCCAGATTACCTCGCTTACTTTTCCACAAATAATTACATTTTTCTTATTTGAAGTTCCAGCTTCTAAACGTTCACTTTATAACTAAAAGCAAAAAAAATCTAAACTACAAAATAAAATACCTGTACTCGCATATAAAATTTTTGTGGAGTGTTTTATATTCCAACACTATCAAAATTGTCACTTTGTAAAACTTACCCTACTTTTATATTTTTTCTTCCATGTTTTGAAATTGATCTGTCAACTCGTGATCTTGAAGGCACTTACTGTTTTAAGCTGAGTACAACATGCGGAAGTTCATGCACGGGTACGGTAGTAGGTAGATCAGGAGTAATATTTACAGATGTCATAACGTAATTGATGATTCATAATCATAAAAATAAATGAAAATTCTTGTAACTATTCTGAAACATAATTACCAGTTTTTATAATTCTAAAGATGACAAAAATATATGTTTAATGTCCTGTGTGCTAGTAACACGTAGTATAAAATTTATTTTTTCAGGTAAATCAATTCATCATACGACTGATACAATAGAAAACTAATGATTCACCAACATTACATTATGTGTAAATAATGAATTGACAATGCACTGAGCCACATAACAATATTAGCATCATTATTTTATCTCAAGTGATAGAGATTATGGATCCTGAAATATGAATAATAGAAACCAAAGACTACCAGATATTATTTGATTAGACATAAATATTTTTAGACCAATTAATTTTTGCTTATTCTTTTAGAAATTTATGAATGAACTCGTTCATTGGGAGCAATTGATACGCAAAACAACTTCTCAGATTAGTCTTAATATGTAAATGATCATTTATAAATTACATACCACTGCACAGAAATTCATTCCATATTGATGAAAAATTTTACTGGGTTTACAAAATCATAAATTTCTTTCCATTTTTCCAATATATGCAGAAGAGCTGAATAATAGAAACCAAGAACTCCCAGATTTATTTATTTGCTCAGACAAACTTTTTGTTAGATAAATTAATTTCTGCCTATTTTTTATAGAAACGTATGGATGAATTCAATTATTGGGAGTAATTGTTATGCAAAACTAAAGCACATATTAGTCTTAATAAATAAATGATCATTCTATAATTACCATCCACTGCACTAATTTTCTTCACATTTAGAAGAAAAAAGTACAACAGCAATTGATACGCAAACAACTCTACAGATTAGTCTTAATATGTAAATGGTCATTCCTAAAATACATACCACAGCACAAAACTCCTTCAAATGTCAAAGAAAAACTTTTACTGGGTGGACTGAAGACAAATAAACATTTTCCATTGTACTAATAATAACGTGAGAGCTGAATAATAGAAACCAAGAGCTCTCTGATTTATATATTTGCTCAGACAAACGTTTTTAGATAAATTAAGTTTTTCTTATTTTTTATGGAACAATATGGATGAAATCATTCATTGGCAGCCATTGATATGCAAAACAATAGCACAGATTAGTCTTAATATGTAAATAAAGTTATTGAAGAAAATTTTTACTGGGTGAGCTGAAAACATACAAACATTTTCCATTTTATCAATATGAACATGAATACTGAAAAATAGAAACAAAGGACTCCCAGATTTGCCTAGACCAAATATTTTTAGATAAATTAGTTCTTTTCAATTATTTATTGAAAAATATATATGAATTCATTCATTCATTAGGAGCCAGTGATCTGCAAAACAACTGAACATATTAGTCTTAATATTGTAATGACCATTGCTTAATTACCAACCACTGCACTAAACTTCTTCGCATGTAGAAGAAAAAAGTACAACTGCAATTAATATGACAAAAAACTGTACAATGTAGTCTTAATATGTAAATGATCATTCCTAAATTACACACCACTGTTCAACCTGCCTTCGCATATTGAAGAAAAAAATTTACTGAATGGACTGAAAACATATACACATTTTCCATTTTACCATTTTGAACCTAAGAACTGTGTAAATAGTCAAATTGAGAGTCCTAATGAACAGCTGCCCTACTGCTTAGAGAATTATTCACATTTCTCCCCTTCTTGCAGTATGGTTTTCAATGGGGCGAGTGAGTACTTCAGCAAGTCGATCTTCCCTCTGAGTAACCGATTCAAAATTTTAGTAGACTGCCCATCTCTTAGCATTTGTAATCTGTTTTGACAATTGTGACACTCGTTTAGCCAAACAATTCAGTTGTCACAAATTTCTGTAGAAGAAGACGTTTAGATTGTATACGATATGTGTATATTGTACATTGTACATTACTGTGTATTCTGTACTGTATATTTTTGTACTTTTTATTCTCTCAACCTACCTCAATTATTAAACACATTGAAACTCACAAAGATTTCTTGCCACTTAGTATATAACACGGACAAAGACAAATACATGATCATTGACATTATTTACCATTTCAGTTAAGACTTTCTTTCAAATGTTTACACAGGGACATTACATAACCTTATTCAAACTAATGAATTTCGCAATAATTCTGGACATTGATGAAATCAGTAGTAGATATCAGACGTCATCCTCTGGTGGCGCGCAGCTAAACTTTTGACATTGATGCACTCTTGAATCTGTGATGTAACGCTAGGCGAAAATTGTCCATAAAAGTAATTATTTTGAAACTATATTACCGTTTATGTTTGTAAATCATAGTCTATAGTACTCCAGGCCTTTAAAGGATGCTAGCACAAAAGTTTCATCAGCATTGGTTCAGTAGATTCAGAGATTACCGCGCTGGAAGACAACGCACTTCTGTCTTTATATATTAGTATAGATAATCAATCCAAAGGGAGACTCGCGCGCTTCCTGGAGGGTCGGGACGATAACGCGCAGCTCGGCAACACCGCGCGCGTAGCGCGCTTCATTCTAATTGAGTCTCAATCTCCGGCAAAAGATATCTCCTCTATGTCTTCTGGGCGCCGAAAAAGATCCTCACTCCTGGAAAACATTGCTTTTGATATTAACTAGATATTCAGCAAAGCTGAAATATGGATATAATGGTTGAGCAACTCAACTCGATTAATATTCCAAAAGAACTCGTGGCTCATTGCAAAGTCGCAAGCCTTTCACCACTGAGATCCGGGTTCGATTCCCGTCGAATCTTATGTAAAATTTGTTCCAACAAAACGAGTTCGGCTGCTTCACAAGGGCTAGTCCAACCCTTGTGAAGTGTCCTAAACCCTATCCTTATTCCTTCCTAATTCTGGCCGCTGGGTAGTGCGGTAGGAGGCGCGTCCGCGGAGATGCTACCTGGCGGTCCTCTTGACAGCCGACTACGACGAGACGCGACAGACAATGTTAACGGAGGATTACTCCATAAAACAAGGGCAGTAATGGGAGGATTACTCCGAGAAGCGCAAAGCGCTCAACGCCCCCCAGGGGGCTCGGAGACGCGTTGCGTCGAAGTAGACGCAACAAATTAAAAAAAAACAAACACTTTGATACAAATCTCTATGAGCAAATGGGTGATCTTGAGTTGTAGTTTTTTTTAAATCTTTAGTGCAGCATTATTTTTTCATATTGTGTCGTATGTAAGCTTTTTGACTTTTGTTCTTGAACAATGATTACCTACTTATTTGATTATTCGAATCATAATTATTCGAAAACCATTCATTTTCTCTTTCATTACGCGAGATACACAGTAGATGTCCTTCTACATCACAATTACAAGATAATTTATACAGGACTCAATGCAGCAGCATGTAGCATATGTCAGCACCTCAGTGAACGTGTTAGTGGTATCAAATGAGCTGAAATTATAAAATTTTTGATGTTATAATGAACCATTCAATGTGTAGGAAAATGTAGAGCTAAATTTTCGTACTAGTAAAATAAAAAGGCTTGGGAGTCCCATCCACCATGCTTCTATACCCGAGCCCGGATTTTTTAAAATAATTATTATTGAAAACTTCATAAAATGTTTATTTGAATATAATCATTAATAAGATAGTTTTCTGAACTACAATGTTTAAATTTAAAAATAAATTAAATGGAACAATAAAAAACTAAATATGCATTTGTAAATGATAAATTAAAAATATAATGTCCACTTTGTAAACAATTTGTTAATTTACATCGCATTTCTACAAGGATTTATTCTATCATAATCAAGAGTTATTTAGTTAATTAACTTTTTTTTCTGAAGACATCTCCAATACAATTTTGTGCTTGGAGGACCACAGCATCTACATCTAGCCATGGGCCAATGAAATTGTAAGAAAAATTATGAATTCAGTCTCTGATAGTATTAGTATTTTAATAGAAACCATATTATCTACAGCAAAATATTTTGTATAATTGTTTGCATTTTCTGAACACTTAATGCGTTTGGAACGGGTCTTATTTCCAAAAGATTCTCTCATTTTGAGTGCAACATCAAAACAAACGATTACAAAAGACTTTGCCACTTGGAAATCACTTTTCGGGAATTTTTCTCCAACAATACAATAATTGTATTATTTAGTGCCTAAATAATGCAGCTATCAGAATTATAGATGCTGTAATTTCATTTTAGCTTCATTAGTTAGTACGTACTTACAACAATAATCTGCAACTAAACCAATATCATTACACGATAAAAAATTATGTTGGAAACAATGCAACCAGTAAATATCTACTGTGAATTACTTAATTTCACCCCTGGAGATAATAACCGTTAACTGACTTACAATATAAAGCCTTATAGAATGTAGAGAAAAAGCTTGTGATCTATCTGTCAACCAAACGAATAATCTAGGTTTATCCCACTATTGGTTCAGCTTATTAAATAAACATTAGAGAGAAGCATTGAAAAATATTCAAAAACTTTTTGTCACTGTTCTTTGTGACATTGGGAGGAATTATTTCGTCTTCCCTCAAATTTCGGTATGGAAACAAATCTTCCACCAATTCGCTACCACCTAGTGACATATTCCTCTTGTCGTCCAGGCATGAATTATATTCAAAGTGATGAAAACAACGAAACTGTAAAAGCATCAGTACAGAGCAGTTATGCCAGTCTCAAGGCCTTTACGGCATTCCCCAACTTACCAAAGACTTTCGCCGTACTCAGATAAGGACATTGTGGCCATTATTAGCGATCACTGTAAAAAAGCATAGATGTATGTTTATAATGTTACTTTTTACAATTTTTGGTGTTTGCTAATTGTGAAATAGCGCTTTTTTATATTCACTTTTCTGTTTCAATAATTCATTCCTTGTACTCGCCATCTGTTGGTACTTGTTAAGAAACTTATCTGCAGTAGGTCTTTACGTGTCATTGAAATATTTTTATTTCCATTTGTGAAACAAAATTCATTCGTAAAATTGAATAAAATTCATCGTGAGAGTCTCTATTTTCTTTATGCACGTGTCACAATACCCATATAGCAAATAAATATTTTTGACTGTAATATGGACTCTCGGTGTACTAGGGAATATCTGGCTCGAACCACCTTAATCCTTTCAAATTTGCCCACATTCTCTTAAAGACGGATGCGGACAATGTGTCCCCTACCCTGGAAGGTGACATTGTGCCACACAAACTTCCTCTCTTACCAAATAAAATATTAAGTAAACGGCTGGTATGTAAAAACATACTTGTGGAGTTACCTAATATTTGTAAATGAATATAAAAAAATATTTTTTCGAAGTAAACGAAGAATTTTTTCAGTTTTCGAAAAATGACCATGTCAGCCAACATGAGACATTGCACCATTCTCTTTTCGCCTTTACCCTATCTAAATCCAAATTTAATCAAACAAATTTGTGTCGTTTTTTAAAAAAAAATTTTAAAAAAGTCGATAATTGACACAAAATTTCGAGAAAATTGCTCATTTTTGAAAAATTTGACATTATTTAAATGTCTGTTTTTATGAGCACATTTCACAAAGAACAAATATCTTCATAATTGTAGTTGTAGGAAAACAGCGAAAAAAAATGAATTTTTGCAATTTTCAAAAATCAAAATTTTCAACAAACATGAGATCTGCACTCTTAAACTACCTAAAAGCTATCAGAGGAGAAAATTGATTCAAAATTGTTGATGCCTTTTTTTGAGAAAAAAATTAATTTAAAGAAAATTAAAAATTGCCTATATTTCGCATAAATACTCGAAAACCGTATTACCTCGGCGACCGTATTTCAAAATCTATCTTTAAGGAAGAGATTCCATGAAGGGGAAAAAATTTCTTATTATAATTGCTGGAAGTAGGATGTTGGATTGTAGGAAGACGCCGGAAAAAGTTGAACTTTTGCAATTTTCGAAAAATCAGGGTTTTCAACGAACATGAGATCTGCACTATTCTCTTAAACGACCTTCACACTATCCAACGACAAAATTTAATCAAAAACAATGAAGAGATTTCTTTGAAAAATTTGAAAATGTCCCAAGGACTTCGTGTACCCCCCCCCCAAAAAAAAATTAAAATATCGGTTTCAAATTTAAGGGGCGGTGACATTGCCAGATCGAATAAAGAATATCAATGTTCATGAAAATTGGCTGAACTGTTTAGCCCCTAGGGTTTTTTACTGCCAGACAGATGGACGGAAGTTTTGCTGTCAACCGCGTTTCCGGAATCACTGACCCACAAAACATGGATTCTAAATACATCATGAGTTAGAGGAATTCTTTTCAAAATGTAGCAACTGGATTTATCCATTTCTTTAACATGACCCGGCAATAAGAGTTTTTCTGCTGAAAATTAGCTGTTGTTTCCCGCAGAATCACTTCCTCTCTACTGCGTAAGCAGTAGAAGGTAAAAATATGTTGTAGCGAGCGAAAAAGAACCTGGAAAATTTTTATTCTCAGACCTGGAAAACCGGGAAAAAACCTTGGAATTTCAAAAAGGCAGATCGCTGGTCACCCTCAAAATTTATCCAAATGTACTATTAATATTCAGTCATAAAAACTAATTAGGTGTTCTTTGCTATTATTGTTAAATATTACCGTATAAAAACAATATAATTTTAAAGGAGCAATAAGTTAATAAATTAGAGTTTAAAAAGGCAAGTTTTTTTCACAATATATTTGATTTTACAGCGAACACTGAATATATTTATACAGTAACACTGTCTTCTTTATACTCCATAACTGATGATAAATGCAGGCTGTGACTATTATGTGAGTGAAGACTCATATCAATACCGTCTATTCTATTCCATTCTATTCTATTCTATTACTATTTTAAGTACAGTAAATTTGTTATTTGTTTTTTATACTTCTTCTACAAATATTCATAAACTTTTTATTATTTTGTAGTATAAACATCGGACGGCTAGTTTATTTTTCATGAATTAGTAGTGTTCCACTGTAATTATTGAAACGTGCAGAGACCATGGCACATCGTATAAGTGTAGGAATGTGTAGGTATTCCACTTGACGTCATGCTCCTCTGTGTACAGGCCGTGTTAAAGCACGGGCCCCGGCAGTTCTTAATGAAGTCATTTAATAGTAAATTTTTCTAAAAATTAAACAAAAAACCGTATAAAAGTGATGTATGATTAAACTGTACGCACACAATTTGCATAACTGAGTGATATGTCGCGCATTGATTGGATAATATAATATGGAATGTTACTGGTTGATGCGACAATCTCACTCGGTGATGAGAAGTTTAGCTTGTTTGTTTTTTCTCATTCGCCGGAAAGAGGCGATTTTTCGACACGAAAACTCTTACTGCCGGGCCCTGGTAACGAAAAGGTGTATAAATCCTGTTGCTAAATATATAAGAACAACCTCTTCTAACACGTGGTACAGCCAGAATCCATATTTTGTGCGTCCTTCATACCGAAAATACCATTGACGGCAAAGCATCTGTCTGTCTGTCTGTCTGTCTGTCTGTCTGTCTGTCTGTGTACAACTTTAGCCCCAAAGCTGTTCATCAGATTTTCTCCAAAATTGATGTTCCCCAATCGTTCTGGTTGATGTCGCGACCCCTGGGATTTGAAACCGATGTTTTAATTTTGTTGGTTTCTGAAGTTCCTAGGACATTTTCAAAATTTTCTTTTGTTGTGGAATATTGCGAAGGACGTTTAAGATTTTTGTCTCAAAATCTGAGAACTACAAAATTGAAGATAGAGATTTTTGCCTAAGACATAAAACATTCTACAAAATTAGCTCGTTAAAAAAGGTCATGTACAAATTTTTGAAAAAACGAGTGTTTTTTGCGTAATTTCTGATTAAAATTAATGAATTATATACAGTTTTCACCCCTAGTACGGGCCACAAGAAAAATTGAAAGAATATCACAATTATTTAATTTTCATTATAATTTACTATTGCAAATGCCAATATTCATTTATTTTTACCTCCTTGCTTTTGTATTCCCAATGTATTCATATATTTTTTTAAGCAATCCTCAAAGCTTAAAGAGAATTTCGTAACAATACCACTCAGATCTTTCAGAAGCTAGTTATTGTTAGTTCAGCTGGTAGGTGTGTAATTCCTGGGCCGAGAGCCAGTACTTCCGTATTTCCGATCAATTTCGCACTAGTGTTTTATAAATTACTCCTCAGAATGCGCGGTGAAGTATGTTATATATCATTTAATATCATCGGATCCCTTAAAAAACTTACTGCGATTTGAATGAAAGAAAAAGGTACATTAACCGTGTAACTAGTACAATATCTTACAGAAAACTGCCCGCGAAGGTTTTTCCATAAGAGCGTATATAAATTTAAAATTATTTTATTAAAAAATTAGGCCGGTAAGGACAAAATGGTTTCCTACCGTCTTTCGGAGTTATTAAGAATAATTAGCCAACCGAATGTGCATATCTTTGACAACGCTGCGCTGCCAACAATTTGTTGCTCGCTTCTTGGTTGAATTGGACGTGTTCATGTAATAAGTGAGGAGTTAGTAGCGCAGAAAATGCAATGTTGCAATATTACGTTTTTTTTTCTTCAATTTGTTGGTTTTGATGGTAGGTACATAGATTAGTTGTTAACAACTTTACATATGTATTTATTTCTTATAAACTAACTTAAAATGAACTTGTAAGTTAATTATAATTATTACAATGAGAGAGGAATCCCTAGTGGGTCCACCAATCAGGTTTCAATTCGGCGAATTTGATGAGAAATGAATGATACGGGTATTTATTTGTAATTCTGGTTTGATGGGTGGGATTTTTACAGAGTCTGAAATGCACCAAGGAGGGGATTTGATTTAAGTTGGAGTAAAAGTTAGTGGAAAGATAAGCTATATGCTGTGATAACGGTTCAAGGTTAAATTCCTTATGAAGTTGGAGGTTGGAAAGAAACCATGGAGCGTTGGCTATTGTTCTAAGAAACTGATTCTGTATTACTTGAATTCTGTCAATGTTGGTTTTGGAGGCGTACAGTAGTAGATGTCTTATGACTGTTTTGAATATTAATATGGAGGAATTGAATGTTACCGAGCTATTTCTGTGAATTAACGGTTTTAGCTGCAGTAATTTCATTTTGGATTGAATTAGGTTGTTATCTATGTGTTGCTTCCAGTTTAAATTGGTGTCTAGTTGAAGTCCGAGATATTTAACCGGTTTGGTGGGTGGTAGCTATTCTATTGTTATTGTTTAGTGTCATTGGAGTGGGTGGAGTGTAAGGTCTTAGTGTGAATATTTTGGCTGGAGTTTTACTTGGATTTAACTGTACCTTGAGTTTGGAAGTCCAGCTAGCTAATATGTGAAGGTGTAATTACATTCTGTTTCTAATTAGATTCATGGATGTGTCTGAAGAGAATATGGCCGTATCATCCGCAAATTGAGCTGTTTGAATATTATTTAGTTTAGGAAGATCAGCCACATACAAGTTGAATAAAGTCAGAAAAAGTGGGGAACCTTGAGGGAGTTCCGCGTTTATTAATCTCGGATTTGAAAGGTGGTTGTTAACATTTACCGAAAATGTTCTATTGTCAAGAAAACTATTTACTATTGAGAGTATGTAGTGTGGAGTACCAATTTTGATTAGTTTGTAGTTCAGGACTTGATGGCATGTTCGGTCAAATGCTTTTATAATGTCTTTGAAAATCGCTATGGTGTGGTGTTTTCTTTAAAAGGCTTGTATATATGTTCTGTAATACAGAGTAACTGATGTTGTGTGGATATTTTTTCTGTGAATCCAAATTGTTCTATTCGTATAGCTTTTGTTAGGTGGAGATGTTTGTTTATTTTTTTAGGATAATGTTTTCGAAAATTTTTGAAAGGTTTGGTAACAAGCTTATAGGGCGGTAACTGTCGGTAAAGGCAGCGTTTTTGTTTGGTTTGGGGATGGGAATGATAATTGCATACTTCCAAGTTAGTGGTAAATAGCCGATTCTGAAGCATGAGTTGAAAATGTTATTTAAAAATGCTATTCCTGGGTGTGGCAAATACTTAAGAGCTGTGTTATTAATGCAATCGTGACCTGGGAATTTTTTTGTTGGAAGGTTTTTTATTTTATTCATTTCGGTCGGAGATGTGTATTGAATTTTGTGGTGAGGTCCATGAATACTTTGTCTGTTTTTATTATGGTGTGTTCGGGACGAAATTGTGTATTATGTAAGGTGAATGTCGATGCAAAATAGTTAGCAAGTTCTTCAGCTTTATGATAGGATGAATAAGCTTTACCTGTTGTGGTTTTTAAGGGAGGGATTTGTGTTTTTCTTTTTTAGTATTTTCTTGGTGAATTGCCAGAGCGAGTTGTTGGTGGTGTTTAGTGAATTTAGTAGATTATGAAAGTGTTGATTTTTGTGATTTTTATGAGTTTTTTCACAATGTTAGTGATTAGATTTAGTTCCTTCTTAAGTTCTCTAGTTATAAGTCGGTTCCACAGTCTTCTGGTTTTATTTTTTGTGATTATTGCATTTTGAATAGATTGAGATAATTTGCTGAATGTGTTTTTGTTAGCGTTTGGTAGTATGGTGGGTTGAGATGTTTTAATAGTAGAGATAATTAGTTCGTTCAAACAGTTTATTGATTGATCTATTTCAATTGGAGTTATGAGGATCTTTATTCTGGGAATTGCATTTCTGATGAATATTTGATATTATACCCCGTGTATTTTTAAAGTATTTATTTTAGGGGTACGGACGTGTTGAGGGATTAATTAATTTTACCTTTTTATTGTTGATGCCACTGGAGTTCCAATTTAAGCAGGTTAAATTATTATTGGGTTTATCTGCCATTGCTGTTGGTTAAATACGCGGTTACGGAGTTTTGTATGGTGCCGATTATTGATGGTATGAAAGAATTGATGAAATTAATAATGCATGAGGTGAAGGAATTTATTATTGAGTTGATTATCGGGATGCTGGTTTGAGGGTCTGGCGATTGAGAATTCGGTGGTTTACGGGAGTTTTGGGCGGTTTTGGGTTGATTTTGGGAGTTCGAAATATGGTTGAAGTTCGGGATTGTGTCGGTTTGAGGCAACGGTGGGAATTGTTCATTAAGGCTGGTTTGCGAGGATTGACCAGTTAAGGATTGGTTTACATTACTATTATCATTGGACGGGGTTTAGGTTTTCTTCACTTATCTCTTTAAAGTATCAACAGTTCTGGTTTCTAATGTCCGCCCTATGGTTTCCTTTACAGAGAGCACACGTCGGAGTTTCGTTCTTCTTGGGACACTTTACTGAATAATGATTGCCTGCACAGAACGCGCAGTTGATGACGTGATTGCAGTTATTTTTTGTGTGTCCGAAATCCAAACATCTTTGACATTGCAAGGGGCCTTCCGGTTTTTTACGCCTTTCTACCTTTATTCAAGGGTTATATATTTGATCTATTATTTGAATTTTTTTTGAAGGATCTTTGTATGAATGAAAATTCCTTTGTTTGTTTAAGGTATTTAACAATATTACGGAAGTCTGTTGGTGTTTTGGCACTGATCTTCATTTTGTCATATTTAATATCTGATATGAAATTACTTGAAACTTTATGCTTTAAGTTCCTAGGTGAAATTATTAATGTTCGTTTTATTAGACACATGAATTGGAGGAATTTTTATCTGTTTGAGACAAATTATCGTTTGGGACATTGTTTAGGTAAGCAAATCTCGTGTCCCCCATTTGATCATTGATTTTTGTTAATTCACTTAATGTGTTATCGGTAGGCACATTATATTCAAGTTCACTTGAGAATTGAGATGGATCACTAGATTTGTTGGGATCTACACTCATTTTTTTTTGTCTTCGTGAGAGTTCGAGGTATCACCGACTGACCTTTTTCTGGTGAGAGAGGTTGCCGTTGACGGGTAGGTTTGACCGTTGATCGCGTTTACTGTTGAGTTGCTAAACTCGAGATTCACTTCGGGGTTGTGCTGCATCAGGGCTGCGTCTGTGATGAAATCCATATCTTCACTAGATGGTAACATTTCCGGGTTTTGAAGAACTTCGTCGGTGAAGGTGTCGAATCCACCGTTGTTTAGGGTTAAAAGAGCACTGCATATTGCATGCCCTGTTGATGAGTTGATATCGAATGACATTCACTTATCACACGATATCATTTAAGTTGTTACTGCAACGTCGGAGTTCATTCACTATGGGATAGTAGTTAACTGACGAACTGATGTGCACAGATAAAGAAACACAACGCCTATTGTCCATGCAACGAACTGATGACTAGCACGCTTAGATAACATAGTATACTCTGTAATATTACGTAGCTGTTTCTAATACCGCGAGAAAGTATGTGCTTCTGTCGCACCACTAGTTAATATATTTCCACTCACTGTAAGAAAAAGTTCCTACATCATTAATCAAAGCCAGTTCCCCCCTTCCGTGGCGTTGGGGATCAGAATGAGCATAAAATTCGAAAATGAAATCCATCAGTTGTATGCGTTGCGAGAACTATCGGAGGACACAACAGTTATAGGAGGAACCTCAGGATATTATATATTTGATTTTGAATAAGAAAGGGGAAAAAAGTCTTACCAGAATTTTAATGAAGAGACGGTGTACCGGATGTACATCCTTGTACTTTAGATACCAGGATTTGAAGTGTATGGTAATTGAGGACGTACGATTTCAGATTCCACAATATTTTTATTCATAATTTAAAACGAATACCTAGATTGCAAATAACTGTAAATACAGTGTGAATAGGATGGTATTTGCAGCAACTACCACTGTAGAAAAGGATACGTTGGTAATCTTCCAATCATAGAGGAAAGATGTTTTTTCTCTTATCATGTTTCCAATTAATTTATTGATAAAAAATCGATATCGAGTGAAACTTAACAAACTTCCTGTGCGCGTAGAGTTTTAATACGAACAATTTCATAGCCAATTGTCATTGGTAACTGGAATTTAATGGAAGTACCAGGATATTTGAAGGCTGAGACAGGGATATAGGTCATTGAATCATCTGGCAACGCTGGAATAGGGCGAGTCGGATCGTCTGGTGAGTAGGTCGTCGCATTGCATCATGGGTCGTCGATCTAGCGATGTCGACGCCATCGGAGATGGCTACGCGTTGTTTATTTATTAACAAAATGTTACGTCCTCGCTTCGTATATTGGAACCTCCTACTTGGAAAATAAACTACAATTTTTTGTGCTGCTATTTCTTCACGCTTTGTTTGAATAAGAATGTAGGTGATAGTTCTTCGATATGTCGGCACAAGACACACCCATTAAGAATATTCCACTAGGAAAACTTCGGGTGACAAAATACGATCTTAAATGGGAACGTGATAATGAATGACTGTGCGAGATAAAGTCAAACGAGTATAAAACAAGACTACAGTGAGAAAGATTCTAATGTTGAACTAAATGATATCGTGAAGCATTTTAAAACAAGCTCTGGTGAAGATCTGTAGCTCTTGGGCTGCAAAACCTTTAACAATTTCGCTACGCCAGGTACGTCGTATTTTGAATACGAAAACACTTAGGCGTCGTGGTTTTGAACAAGTCATTGCAGAATAAAGGACAAAGAAATATAAAATAATTACGATTTTTTGAACTGATTAAGTTAAGCACTAATATTTTCTTAGGATTTTCTCGAAACAATCCACAAATAAAGATGACGCAATTATTTAGTGTCTTGTCTGGAAAATGGTGTGTTACTTTAAAATTCTGTAAGCGTAAATTGCGTCTACGACCGTCAGGCTAGTTTAATGTTATGTTATGCAGATAGTTTTTGTTTTTCTCAGCATTTGCTGAGATTATTTCTTTCATTCAGACATACACTAAGCATTAAAATATTAACAAACTAAATTAGAAATTAAATAAATCAAAACAGTTATGAAGTTTAAAAGTTATGATGTCCAATAATTGAAAATATATTTTCATCAATGGTGTATTATTAATCTTAGATTACGTGGAAAAATATTTGAAATCGATCTCTAGCACTTTCTAGAATTCAGTGGCGTCATAGCTGCTCCAACAATGAAGGCCACGCGGCCGAGGGACTCGCAGTGGGGGAGGTAGCCGGGCGCCAGGGCGTTGCCGAGCGACAGCCCGAAGCCACTCGCAGCGAGACGAGGAAACCTTTCTGCGCGGGCGGGCGATTGGCTCGGCCCTTCGCTGGCTGAGCGCGAGGGACCTCCGTAAAGTTAGAATCGCAAAGTTTTCAAAAATTATTGAAACTAGGCTCAAAATTTGTCGCTTTTTTGTCGCTAATTTGTTACGCAAAAAAAAAATTGTCGCTCTTCATTTGACCCTGGTATTAAGATTCGGCTAACTTGATATCAACTTAGCATCGCAAACGCAAGAAAACCGACTAATTACAGACATAAATAAAAAATAACAACATAGGAATTTGTCGCTTTTTTGTCGCTCCAGACTTTACAAAAAACAAATTTTGTCGCTCTTCAAATATTACCAGAAATGCAATTTTTTCGCAAACACGTGCCGAAAGTCGTGTCAAGTTAGCATCGCAAACGCAAGAAAACCAACTAATTACAGACATAAATAAAAAATAACAACATAGGAATTTGTCGCTTTTTTGTCGCTCCAGACTTTACAAAAAACAAATTTTGTCGCTCTTCAAATATTACCAAAAATGCAGTTTTTTCGCAAACACGTGCCGAAAGTCGTGTCAAGTTAGCAATAAAAACACACACACTACTACGCCCAACACTCCCCTACTTGAGCTCAAAACCACATGAAGCTCGACAAGGCACCTATCTGCTTGTGAAAAAGAACAGAATAACCAACTCTCTGAAAAGCGCGTGTTTGCACTCGCTACTCCAAAATAATCGCATGCTATTATTTCTATCACGCTATAAATGAAAACACCTTCACTATGGAAACGAATGCGTATCACTGCACAACGCGCACTTCATCACGAAATCAACTATTATTCCCATGTATCAAGCCATCATCCAGAGCCCTAACCGTGCCCGAATGATTAAAACAGAAAACGTAATGGGAAAAAAATGAACATTGCACGTCTACAGCAGAATGACACGCACACACACCCTTGCCTCTCTATGCCCAAAACTTCACTAATCGAGTACACATTCAACCAAAACTAGAATATATGTAACTGCGGAACAACGAGTATTAATTTACACATTATAAGATGAATTCAAACTCATATCCTACGTGCCACACACGAAACGAATACATGTCGACTGCAAGTGGTGCAAACATTACGAGTTATATTCCGCTATGATTTTGCGAGGCGAACGGTTGCGGAACAGAAACGAGTATTTTCACCGAAACTGCGCACTTTCTCCTTTAGGACGCAATTAACTCTACTTTTATTAGTAAATAGATTACATTCCACATGTCCTTGGATTACACAAATGCCATAGTGTGCAATATTTTTGCCGATAGGTTGCACATACTGATTTTCACCTTTTGATTCTTCAGTGAAACACTGCCCTGACCGCGTTCAAATATTTACATCTCACAGCCTACTCCCACCACACGGAAACGAGAGAGAGAAAACGCCTTGTAACACACATTGCAAATGTTGGTGTAAAGATTGTTCGAAAGGTAGTATGCTGAACATACGGAAGTAATGAAAGACCGTTTTCGCATCTGATGTCTCGATTGCCACCTCACTGTATTAACATCGTCTCTTTACTAATAGTACGTGGCAGTAGGAATTTCATGTCGCGAATTTCTTTGAACTAAGATATAAGTAATTTTACAACGTAAGCCTTCCCATCTTAAGGCATATTAGCGAAGAACTGCGTTTTGCTTAAGCAAATATTTA
>BLKR01006695.1:17500-52004 GCA_011170035.1 Teleogryllus occipitalis | reverse complement strand
ATGAGTTGAACTCTGTATACAGAAAGAAATGAGCGTTTTTTCCTAGGATTGTTAGCAAAATATTTACTCCGATGTAATAAAATCATATTTCAAGGTAAATCAGCTATAGATTTTAGCCCTTATCTCTCATCATGTCCCACGTGAAGGAATAATACTTCCTGCCACGACATAGAGAACGGTAATTTAAATAACTATATTTCTTACTGAACTCTAGAAGTTGTACACAGATAATGAAGTTACATGTATGTCAAGGATCAGAACAAGGGGCCTGCTCAGAATTTGCGTATCAGGAAAACTGGACAAAAAACCTCATCGAGATGCGGGTCATTGACCCAGAAACTGAGAACACTTGTTACAGGTTGTTTAGAATTATACAGCCCAAAGGATAAATAATATATTAAATATCATTGTTAAAATTAATATTACTTTCCTTTTTTATGCTCGGTATTGTAATGGATCATTACAGGTAACGATGAGTAAAAACAAAGTAATTCCTAAACGAAAGTAAATGCGACGATAGCAACAATGGAGACAGGAACGAATGCAAAGACGTGAACATGTAAACAGTAATATAATAGAATGTGCATGTAAACAACAACGGAGAAAATAAACAATATTGTGACAGATTTAAATAACATAATGGTATTAAGTAACACGTAAGCAAATTCCGTGGGGGAATGAAAATATTTTAATAAAATGTTTCGACAAGAACCAAGGATTAGGTATATGAAACGCGTAACACAAGTGATCAGTGAGAATTTAGATAATACTGGAGTTATCGAATAGATGCGCAGTAAAAGCACGAAGAAACGTATTTGTGTGCTAATTGCACAATATTCTAAAATACAGTAGACAGGCGCCCAGGATGAACGAACGGGCAGACGAGGCGTAGATCCGGTGATGATGGGATGTAAAGAGGAAACATGATGATTTTTCGGTATTGTTGAAGGCAAGTCGGGTCTTCAAATTTTTACGCGATAGTGATCAACGTGGATGATTGCGTTATGTATTAGGAAGGAATTTTTGACTAGAATTATCAGGAAATTTCAGAAGTAAATGTGGAAATATGAGTGCGTGTGTAAATCACTCATTTTTGTGTGTATTAAACAGCAAGATGGAGATGGAACGAACCGGGGACGACATTCAAGGGTTCTGCCCTGCTGCAACAGGAAAGTAAACAACGGAGAATTCTCCCCAAAATTGAGATAATGTAAGAAGATCAACTCCTGTTTAATTTTCGGAACTCCCACGTGCAATTGTCAAAGACTCGGAAAGGTATGCACCTAATATTCCATCATTCCAGTAAGGTATTTCTAATCTCTGAGATTGTCGTTTAAGGTACAAACATAACCAATCTAGAGTAATACCACGAATTATGAATGAAATGAATGAATGAATATGAAGGTAATTTTGAAAGTAAAATGTTATGTTCAATGACGTCAAAAACTTTTGAAAGATCTTCAACTATTCCAATAGGTGCTTCGTTTTGATCCATAGATGAGGCGACATCTTTAAGAAAAGAAAATATGTCTGTTTCCGTAGATTTTTATTTTCGAAATCCATTTTGTCAATCTGAAAACGCATTGTGTTTACTGATAGAGGTTTCCATTCTTACGTAAAAAAGCCTCTGTAATATTTTAGAAAAAACTGACAACAAAGAAATTGACCGATAATCCTATTTTTGAAGAGCGATTTAATCTTAGCTGTTTGAAAATATTTGGATAAGTTCCGGTGCATTAGGATGGATGAAATATGTGAGTTAACAGGTGCATAATGGCAGGCGCACATATCTTTAATAAACAATACGTTTCGTCTAAACAGGACGAATATATATTTTTTAGTTTATCGAGTACTTTGAGAGTTTCATATGAAGAAGTTTCGGTTGAAATTTTATGACTGAAGACCTTTAGTGAGATCGGCAGCAATTCTCAAAAAGTATTGGTTAAAGAAACTAGCCACTGTTGTGGGATCGTTCACATCTCTATTGTAATCCTTTAAAACATTTTCTAAAAGGTTTCTATTTGATTTGTTTGTATATTTTACTATATTCGACATTACTTTTGTTTTATTATTTGAGTTCAAAATATCGTGATCATGTCTCATGATTTTAGCCTGCCTTATATTATAACAATGATTTGTATTTTTAAAGTAAACGAGGAAATGTTGACATACGTTATGATGTTTAGAAATGAAAGAAAGATTTTGTTTGTTTTTACAATATGTCCTAATCCCTCATGTTATCCAAGAAATGCTTTTCCGTGAAATATTTAATTTCCTTTTTTAAAGAAGAAACCAAATGTTAAAATGAAATGAAAGCGTTGAAAAAGAGAAATGTATATATTGTGTGTATCAACACTATTGTAAACCGCGTCCCAAGACTCCTGGATCAAGTAATCAATGAATAATTTTATTTTACTTTTAGTAAACAATCTACTCATACGTGTATTATTCAGTGTTTGCATTTCTTATAATTGTAAGAATCCGTGCATTGAGGTCACTGTATCCTAAAACTTTTGTTTCAATTTCATATCAAGTAGTGATTTTTTTAATTATTATTTGATCGATTGTCTTCTTTGAAATTAGTGTGATCCGTGTAGGTACATTTATGGTAATATTTAAACTGAAGGAAGTAATTAAATTGAGAAACTGCTAATTTTCGCAAGATTAGACCATCACCTTCCTCTGATCTCTTTCCCCCTCTCTCTACCTCTTTCTCTTGTGCTAAAACCACACGATCTTTCTCGCCTTTAGTAATAGAAATGTAATACTCTTTATACCACAATTTGTCTTCGAATTAATGCATCTCAAACATCATTTCTTGTAAAAATCATTACAAATCGTACAACATTTGGTGCAAAAACTAAATATATTCAAGCAAATACAACACTACTCCTCAATGTGCAAACTGTTTTGAGAAGCACACAGCTAACTATCGAGGATGTATTTTCTTTAAGAAACATTCTTTAAATTCTAACGCAAATTCAGTATTAAATTCTAATCAAAAGTTACCTTTATCTTCTCCATTACGTAATCAAAATTATTCAAAAAATAACTATCACTGTTAAATCTCCTGAGTTCGTCTTCTATAACTTCCTCTCCTGCTATAGATTTAAATAATTTTCCTTCCCTTCCTTCTATATCTACAAAATCCCAACAATATCTTAATAATACTTTTAATTCTTCTCCTTTTAATAGTTCAGAATTTAATTCTTACATTCCCATTAAAACAAATCAAATATTAAACTCTTTACTTCTACAAATACATCGATTAATTCAAGATGTTATTCCACGAATATTCAATAATGGATCACACTAAAGTAAAAATTTTAAATTGGAATGCTAATAGTCTTCTACGTCAGTTAACTGAATTTAAACACTTTTTATACAGTCAAAACATAGACATTGCTTGTGTTACAGAAACACATTTAACTCATTCAAAAAATGTGCTATACCAAATTATAAAATATATAGAGAAGACAGAACTTCTGTCACTACTGGAGGAGGTGAAGCAATTTTCATACGTAGAAAAATCAAACATTTATAAATATATGTTCCTAATTCTTCTGAATTAGAATTAGTAGCTCTCACTGTTTTCTTTTCTATAGGTCCTGTAAATATAATAGCGCCATATAAACCACCCAACAAAAAATTATCTAAAATAACTCTAGAATTATTATTAAATAACAATCCTAAAACACTTTTACTCGGTGATTTAAACGCCAAACACCAAGCTTGGGAATGTAATAGTACTTCTCCACAAGGTCAAATATTATATAATCTACTCACTCTAAATAATTGGTCAGTTCATGCTCCTTCACAGCCAACTTATTATTCACATAATACCAAAATCACTCCTGATATTCTTGATATTGTAATATCTCAAAATATAAGTTTCTCGATAATGCAATATTGTACACCTGCTTTAAATTCGGACCACAAGACAGTTTTAATAACATTTCATAAAATTTCCACTTCATATCAGTATAATAATTCTCTCATTAAAGGAAGGATTAGATAGATAGATATTTATTATTCTGCAGGTAAGTATATACAATATATGTTATATTAATTGGAATATTTTTAATTCTTATATGCAATGCTTTACAAAATATCCTTCCTCTTTACTTACTTCTTCTCACATTGATAATGAAATTTTGATTATTATAAATAATGTTAAAAAGGCATTAGTATTATCAACAACTCATTCTCATCCTTCCAAAAAATTATCTTTTAATATTGTACCTAAAGAAATGTTCAATTTAATAACTGTTAAACACATTATCGTCGTAAATGGCAACTTACTCGTGATCTAATAATCAAGAAATCATTAAATTTATTAACTCATACTATGTTGAGATATACAAATTTTCTCTACATTTAAATCTCGCAAAGATCTTAGCGTCCGGCTTGCTGGGTCAATGGGTCACGATATATTATAATCCTTATTACCTTTATAATGGATTATAGGATCCGCAGACTATACAGCGCTGCTGGGAATCTGAAATAGAATGATTCTAATTCCTAGTTCATTACTGTTTGGATTGACTAAATGAAAGATCACTTTCTTTTTTAAAGAACAAAATTTAATAAAGTTTATTGTTACCTTTTAGTAAACAATTTAGTGAATTTAATAAATTATTTTGATGTTAGGCCTTTTATCAAGATATCTTTGAATTTTACAGTTTTATACCGCGGTTAACTTATCTATTCTTCATTGATGTCCCTCGTAGACTTCTCAGTAGAAATATCTTGCAAGCTTGCCGTAGTCCAAAGTCCCAAGAAATCCTCTTCTGCTCCTATCCAAGATGGTGTCAAACTATCAAAATTATCAGTCCTGATTACGTCCTATGACATAGTCCCGAAATCTATAACTCGATTACCACTCCCGACAAAGTTCCAATTTATGCATCAATATTACTTCCACATGCAATATCTGCAATATCATTTACTGTCCTTAAACTTTCACGATCTGATAACCCGACTCTGACTATCTGCACTACACTCGCTCCCTCTCACGAACCTACGAACAGTTCAGACACGCGATGCCAGTCAGAATGAATCTTCCTGCTTGATTCACCCGCGAAGCTTCGTATTAAACTCCCTTCTTTTTTTTTCATAACATTTGACCGTCCTTCTCTCACCCAGCCAATCCATGCGTTCGTTATATTTTGGTGTAGCTGACCTTTCGATCGTCTAAACTTCTTAATGCATATTCCATCATATAGTCTTCAAATAAATGTTAGTTTATTTTCATGTGACATATCGGTATGTCACAATGTGAAAGAAATTAGAGAAACATCGATATTCTAAATTCAATAATTATGTATCCCAACTTCAGCGGAATTCCTCATCACTTTGGTCTGCTATTAGAATTATGACAAAAGAGAAACATCATATTACTACTTTAAAAGATTCAATTAAAATTGCTACTACAGATTCTGAAAAGGCGGAACTATTTGCACAACAATTTTGTAGGTCATTTACCGATAATCCGATTATCAATTATTCCTTTCATCGAAATGTATAAAAAAATCTAGAAGATCCATTTTATACAGTTCCCGAACGTATCAAATTTATTTCTTCTTCAGAAATTAAATTTATTACCACAAAACTTAAAAATAATAAATCTCCAGGTTTCGACAGACTTCCTAATATATAGTGTTCAAACATTTTCCAAATTCCACTATCAGTTCATTAACAGCAATATACAATGCTTGTCTTAGAATAAATTACTATCCTTCAACATGAAAAATAGCAATTATATTACCTATTCCTAAACCACAAAAATATCATAGGAGACCAGAAAATTTTCATCCAATTAGTTTATTGTCTACATTTTCAAAAATTTTTAATAAAATAATTTTAACGAGAGTTATTAAATTTATTAATCAAACTAATTTATTTCCAAATTTTCAATTTGGATTTACATCTAATTATTCTACAATACAACAATTGTCGAGAATTACAGATTTTATAGCGACTAGTTTTCAACAGAAACAATTAACATTTGCGTTATTTTTAGATGTTGAAAAAGCGTTCGATGAAGTATGGCATGATGGTTTACTTTGTAAGCTTAGAATATTTGGATTTCCTATTTATTTACAAAACATTTTATAAAGTTTTTTTATTGGATCGTAAATTTCGAGTTCAAGTTAACAATATGTTTTCTACTGAATACAATATTCAGGCTGGAGTACCTCAAGGTTCTCCTCTATCTGCTATTCTTTTTAATATTTACATTTCAGACATCCCTCATTTACTTAATTCAGAAATAGCATTCTTTGCAGATGGCACATCTTTATTTACTTCCCATTCAGACATTATAACAGGACGCGATAATTTACAAGATGACTTAAATATTCTTGTTACTTGGTTTAACAATTGGCAAATAAAGAAAAATAATCAAAAGCAAAATTATTTTCTTTAAAACGAATCTCTCCTACTTATCCTCTTATTATTAATTATAAAGCAATTCCTTGGATTCCTTCTAATATTTCAATTACATATCTCGGTTTACAACTAGATACTAAATTAACATGGAAAACACATATTGTATCTATAATAAATAAAACTAATCTCAAGCTTTTAAAATTATATCCACTTCTGAATAAAAATTCGCACCTCTCTGTAGATTCTGCATTAACTATATTTAAATATATAATTCGCCCTTCGTTAACTTATGCATGCCCTATTTGGGGTGATGCAGCAAAAACTCATATTAAAAAATTAGAGGTTATACAAAATAATTATTTAAGGAAAGCATTGAAAGCACCCTGGTTCATAAGAAACGATCAAATATTACGTGAACTCGGTATTCTTCCTCTAAAACCCTGTATCCTTCATCTCTCAGATAAATTTTATGCTTCTCTTTCTTCTTCTCCTGCTTATACATCTTTTCAATTAGGAAAAACAGTTAATCCATTCCCGCGAAATAAATCACGTTATACTAAAGATCTTTTACATCCTCCTTAGTTGTCTCTTCTCACAGTTTCTATCATTTATTGTAAAAATTTTCATGAATCCTGTATTATTTATAAACATAGTTTCTTTTTAAGATCATTATGACTCTCAAAAATTTAAAAAAAAGTCTACATATCAGTAATTTGTTTAGAGGTTGCTATTTAGTTTCTCCTCATATTCTGTATGATGTTAATGTAATTTTTTATACCCCTGTAATTTTTTATACCCTTGAAAGACAAATTTTTGTCGAACAAGGATCAATAAATATTATAAAAAAACAAATTTGACAATTATAACTTCTTTTCATTCAGCTAAATCATGTTCCAACAATAAGACGTAATTTCCAACAATTAGATTATGAATCATTGTTGCATTCCAATATGATATTGCCTAAATGCTAGCAATTTTTATTTCATATACTTCAAATAGGTTTTAAATAATTTTAAAAATATTAATGTGTAAATGTATAACAAAAGGTCCGATGTCGAACAAACAAAGAAGTATGAAAAAGTTTACAAATTCTAACTTTCGAAGAACCCAACTGCTTGGAATTACGTTCACGAAGCACAGTAAATTCGGAGTGAGCGATTATGTTTGTCGCCAAATTACACAAAAAATACTCATATTTTCAAAAAATTCAACATGACCTTATTTGAAGATGTTTTTGATAAACAGATTTCATTTTTTTTTTAAAAGTGGCTTCACAATTGCAGATTTAGGAAAACGCCCATTAATTCTTAATTTCTTTCAATTCTCTTAAGCGTCTTACACACTCTCTAAGGTAATTTAATGACAAAATCGTGCCGTTTTAAAGAAAACATTCATTAAAGAAAATAAAAATTGCCTGTTTGACAGAAAATTTCGCAAAAATATTCTCGTTTTTGAAAAATTGAACATGTAATTTTGAAAATTGAACCTTATTTTTAGATCTCTTTTTCATGAACACATTTCGTTAAAAAAACGTTTATCTTCATGATTGTAGTCGTAGGAAGACGTCGAAAATTTTTTGAACTTTTCAATTTTCAAAAAATCAAGTTTTTCAACGAACATGAGACCTACACCATTCTCTTACACACCATTCACACTATACAATAACAAAGTTTAATTAAAAAATGTTGGAGCCATTTGTTTCGCAAACGCTCTAAGACTTGTATTCCCCTCATGTTAACAAATGTTTAAGAAACATTGCACCGCAATTATTTGGGTGTGCACAGGCGAACGTGCGAATACCCACGAGCCGCCACTGATAATGAAATATTTATTTAAGTATCTTCCATTGTTCAAGAATGCAGATCGGTACAACCAAAAGGGAAGTGAAAAGACAATCTCATAATCTTGTATAAATACCATGTTTTGTGCCATATAATTCACCATAGAATATAAATTAGGTAGGAACAGGAATTATTTTAAAAATGACTATGCATGTTATGACTGGGAATGAATGGTTGCAAATATGTTAAATTTATTAATGGAATGAATTATATGTAATAAAAGGGTAAGTATTTATTTGTGTTGGTGCTTATTGTATTTGAGTTTGACCATTTAACGCCGAACAGAGGAGCTATAGAAAAGTGATAAGTCGAGTTTGTAAACACTTCGAGAGCAAGGAAGCTCTCGCACAAAATTACAAGGCATACGAATTTTGAATTATTATAAATATTCATGAAAATATTGCAGTGTTATTATTTCGGAAGAGAATTCCAAATTCTATCTCCTGGACAAGAAAATCGCTTTCTGAGTCCCTTTATGGCAGGTTCTATGGACCTACGATTATAAATTTTCCAAGACCTGTATGGGACGCATTTTCCTCATAGAAATATTTCACTAGATGTTAATGACATAAATGAGCTAGGTACATGGTAGATAATTTAAATTATGATATTAATAATGTGAGTTAATAAAGGAAATGCGTATCGCAGGTCTCAGTATACAGATGCTTGCACGTGTTATACCGTGTGGCCCACCTAAGATGTTCCCTTCAATTTTCTCCTGAACCGTTGCAGATACTGAGATGCGGTTTTCACTAAAACTACTATATGCAAGGGGCACATATGGTCATGCATAATATTATTCTATTGCATTTTTTATTGCAGAGATATTGACCCAACTTCGATTTTTTAATGGAACCCTATAGATTTTTTTAGCTCATCATAACAATCGTGAAGAGACGAGTTCATAAATATGCATATCGCCATATGTTACATAGCAAAATTTTCGAGAAATTAAGAGTTTTAAAGACGCACGCCGACTGCTGGTTTCCGTAATCTGAACGAGAAATTCCGGGTAATATGCGGCGAGGCCATTCCCTTCCGTTGCGTCGACCCTGCGGTAAATGTAGTGATGCAATGTGCGAAGGAGCTCACGAAAACCCGCGATTTTCTCTTTAAGACTACAACCTCTCAGTCCTGAAGACAATGTATTCACACATAGCCATATTCTGAGTAAATCTGTACGTCACAAGGTACTATTTTTTAATTAGTTAAATACTACGTTAATAATTCGGTTAATAATTCAAATATTTTCTCAAATCTTGTAGTATTTCACTAATTAATAAAAGGGCCACACGGTATGTAACCATTCATTCAAAAATACAGTCCTTCAATTCTCATATGAGCTGCTTTTTCAATCTCCCTCTTTACACCATTAAGTACTTAAAATTTAAAATCTTTGGATTAATTCGAAGGTGGTACATACAACAGAATATAGGTTACAATGTATTCACAGTTTTGCTACGACTTTAGACACTGAACAATTTATGCCACAGACATTCGTCATTTGTCTTCGTGGTTCGTCGTTGAGTAACATCTTTTATGTACCCTCTCCCTCAGAAAAAATGTCGTTCAAAATTCTATCTTCCACACCGCGCCGACAAACTTGGACACCCCTCGGCCTGGGAGAGGGCAGGGGGAGGGACGCGTTGACCAATCGCTAGCAGGTAGAACCACAGCTGTCTGTGATTGGTGCAACATCCCAAGGGGCAGAAAGAACGCTGTCTCAGGGGGAGGGGGCTAGTTCGTTTACGTACGAGACGGAAATATCGTCATATTTCCCTGCCGAAGGAGATAGTTTGCCTGCGCTTCGCCACGACGAAAAAAATATTTCTAAGCGAGGTTTTCTGTCCAGAATGATTGTCTATAGACCAGTAAATATTTATCATTTTAGCAACAATTACTCTAACTTTTAGTAATCGATTTGTAACTCCTGACAAACTGCTATTTTGAGATATTCATTTCAGGCACAATTTGCGGAGCCTTCCCGGCCGTTCTAACGCATATTTCGAATTTGTTTATAAATTTATAAATTGTTGCAAAATTGTTAATTCGCTGTTTTTGGTTCTGGGACATCGGGAGACTCTCCCCACTTTAGATTTGCAAAATTTGGAAATTGTTTATAAATTTGCAATTGTTGCAAATTTTTTATTGTCTAATCTGAATGGCGTTTAAATGTGGTGCAAAATTCCGGAATCCGTTCGGTGCTATTATATCTCGTTCTCGAGATATATGTAATTGTTTATAAGAAATTAACATCTTAGTAGACCCCATTTGTTTGCGCTTAATTCATTCGCGCTAGCAGAATAGCGTGGGATGGGCATACTGAAAAAACATTCTCCAATGCCGCGCTTTTGCCTGCCACATACGCTTAAAATGCACTTGCTTGTAAACAAATTCTGTGGCCAATTTAATTATGCTTAATTCGTATTTTTACGGTGAGTATGAGCATAACTTTCATTTGGTTTTATATTCTCTTTTAATTTCTCTACAATTTGCAACTCGATATATTTATCAAATAGGAAAGAAATTGATTATAAAAAAAATATTTTTCAAGGTGCATTACGCCCAAACAATTGTTTCTGTTTTTCTATCAAAGGGATGTTGATCAACCGAATAACTGTATTATTATTTTTTTTAAGTCCCCTGTTAACACCGAGAGTCAGAAACTATTCGTTCCTCTTGTTTAACCATTACCATTAGAAAATAGGGAAACATATTGCTTAGCTGTTTGCTATAAACTGCACTGGATTGGATGAAGGTAGTGTTAAGGTTTTCAAATACAGAAATATTCAATTTTGTGTTTTGAAAGATCACATGAGTAGAATCACACATAACAATATTTACACAAGTATAGAAATTTCTAAATAAACGTATATAAACTTTAAGTTAATATTTTCAATTCAATTTATCATTCCTTTTTAAAACTGTTAATTTGATGATTTCATTGTATAATATTCAAATCAGAGCTTTATGTGCTAAATTTACGCATTGTTAATACATATTTTTAAACAACATTAATATATTTAATATACATTTAAAAGATTTTTAGATTGGCGAACGTTTCAATGAAATTTCATGAATTCCTAAATGCTTGAAAATAAATACTTGTAAAATTAAATAATTGTAGCGTGTAAAAATATAACAAACTCACGTATTTGGTAAAACGAGTAAAACGATTACTAAAAGAAAGCAAAACAGATGTTATAACAATTCAAAGAAATTTAGCGTTTGTTTACAGTTTAGTAAATATCAATGCACTAGCATTTCCCAGTGAAAATACATAGAACGGACTTGGTGGTCAAGTGATATGACCTTCCCAACACAGACTACATTTCAGTATCGTCAGAGTTCGAAGGTGGTTTGTTGGCCGCCATTCTACGAATCTATCAAATCCTTGAATTTTGCACGACCATCTGTACAGGGAGAACGTAGCGGTTTATTAAACGGAAACGGGCCATTCGAGGTATCTAATGTGCACTCTTTGAAAACGTTTAACCATTATAAACTATCCCTAAGAAAAATATCAAATAAACAATATTAAAGGTCACCAGCTTGCCTTTACCATTTGAATGTTTTCAACATCCCCAAAACCAACAGAAAACCCATGTTTTTACAGGTTATTATAAAACCAATTCAATAAATATAAGCATTTATTCACGTTATTATTTTTAAACACTCAAATATCTACGATGTTATTTGATTCATGTCTTCATCGAAGATCTGAGATTAAAAAACTGATAAGCAGAGAATATTAAGGTAATTTTGAGTGATTGATGAAGTTGAATGATCAAACGAAAAACAATGTTTCTTCCTTCATATAATGCTATCGTGTTTAACAGACATGTAATTACATGTGATACCTATATTTAAACATCCAAACTAATGAAAATTTTCAAAATTAAAATCATCAATAAAACGTTGATTCATCAGCAAGGATTATATTATTAAATACTTTTTTGAGGTTCATGTGCTCCTGTGTGAATAACGTAGTAAACGTGATTCGTATGATCCAGTTTCTCTGAATAATACAAAACCTGCTAGACACATACACTACACATAATAGTTGTAAAATAGTTATTTACGACATGAGTACCATAAGATATCTTATCACAATACGAAATTGGAGAATTATCAAACAAGACTCTTTAGTCGAAATTGTTAATCAATTGAATATTGTAATATAATGTTACCATTTGAATATCATAGAAAGTAAGACGCAATTTGTCAAAATTCATGTGAACTATAATTTTTCTTTAAATTTTACTCCTTATCCTGCGAAAGATGTGTGACAGTACTTATGTTAACAGTTCTACTGCCATGGGTTTAATTAATTAGTTTTCAGTACGCAAATTATTGTTTTTGGTTTTAAAGAAGCATGGATATACAGAGTATCGGGGAAGGAAACGTCGAAAGTTTGAAAAAAGCTGTTTAAACAATTTTAATCATACTTTGTCTAATAAACTACATAGATATTTTGAATAACTGAGCTGCAATAAACACGCAAATGTTGGTTTGAAAATATGATTTCTACGCAAAACTTTGCATTCTAGAATCATGTAAACAGACCAGAAACATGTAACATGTTTATTATTAACAATATAAATTAATATATTAGTTCAGAAAAAAAATTAACCGAGAAATAAAAAAGCAGTCGAACTGTGAAAATTGGGTGCTTTTTTATTTCTAGGTTAATTTTTCTTTCTGATCAAATGTATTCATTTATTTTGTTAATCATAAACAATTTAGATATTAATGAAGTGTTTATATGCTTCTACAACGCAAATAGTTGCCTAGAAAACATATATCCAAACCAACTTTTGAATGTTTATTGCGGCTTAGCCATTTGGAATATCCGTGTAGTTTATTAGACAAAATAAGCTTAAAATTGTCTTAACAGCTATTTTTCGAAGATTCGACATTTCTTCCCCGAATATCCTGTATATAAAAGGCTTGATTTCTGTTGGTTACGCGACGGAACGGCGTTCTGGTTCTTTGGAAATAATTATGAAATTATATTATATATAAATAGCTATTGCTATTATATTAATAATTAATTTAAGGCGCGTTTCGGGGCCTAAGATTTTAAAAATAAAGGATATATGTATCATAATAACTCTTATGACGACACTGTTCTCAGTTACGTCAAGTTTTAATTTAGAGAATCAACGTGAATGGTCTAAGTTTTCTCACCTAAATAAAGTTTATCTTACTATACATACTATTTACAAAGTGTTTTATGTTCAAAACAACTGTTGCCTCAACAGCATATATTTTCACGTATTATTCGTAATTGCTATGCAATATTCAATACGGACTATGTGAACCTGCAAAAAAGAAAAAAAAGACCTCCTGCAGCAGAAAATATATTCTACTCGTCGGGATTCGAACTCGGGTCTTTAAAGTTAACTCACCTGACACGGTTCCCCCTCCCCACCAGGTACACGACAAGACTACATCCTTTCTGATGCGAAAAGAAAGTGAAGCATTTGCAGTTTTTTAAAAAAAACAGGGTGTTCAATTTATCTTAATACAAGATCTATTTTTCAAAAGAGATTTCATTAAACAAAAATCTCTAGCGTTCATATTGTTTTTCGACAATGTTATAAAGATCAGTCGGGGCTAATATTATACAGTAGAAAATTGGGGTTAATATATTACACTTTAAGAGTTGTTATTTATTTATGTCCAAAATTAACAAGAAAATGACAAATGATAGGAAATATATTCTATTATAATGACCATATAGCAAACACTCAGAATGTAACAATATTTGGGAGGAAAAAATCAAAACTAAAATGCCTAATTTTTCCAGTCAAAAACTTTACCACCGTGATATAAATCTTTTGATGTTACTTCGTTATTTTTTATGACACGATATTTTTGAAAATAGGTTATCATTAAGAAAGAATTAATATTCTTTTCTGCGTTAAAATAATGCAATAATATTAATCGTGTCATGATATATACAGCCTCAAATTTGTGGGGCTAATATGATACAACTTAAGAGGCTAATGTAATACGGGTGTCGGGGCTATTTTGATACACTTTGATAACACGCAGACAACTGGAAGGGATTTTTTATGTTTAATATTACATCAAAGGCGCTAAAATTCCGATTTGATGTTCATAAACTATCCAAGTGTTTATCTGAGAAAGAAAGACCAGGCGACAATTCATATAGATTTCCTCGTTCACCTCCCTACCCAGTACATGGTGATTCACTTATGATTATCAATTGGCGGAAGCTTCTGCTGTTTCAGTGCAGTTACTGATTTTTCACTGGAATCACAAGGAACCAGGCCTACAATAGGAGCTAACACCATCCCTTCAACTCCAGATATCAACTGTTCTCATCCAGTACTTTTGAGATAATACTGTTGGAAAAAAAATTAAAAAACAGTAGCCCTCCAAAGAATAAGGAAGCGGTTAGACCCAATAGCAGCAATCATTACTAGTGAAGAGTGGATCATTACTAGGAAAGAGTGGAGTGTTTAATTTACATTAATTTAATATCTCTTTTTAAAAAGAGATTTCATGAAACAAAAATCTCTAGCGTTAATATTTGTTTTCGACAATGTTAATAGGTATTTGTTTGCAATTTTCGAAAATTCAGATCGTTCGCCCAAAATTGAACGTACGCCACTTTTAAACATTTTGTGCTTCGAGGAATAGATTTACAGAAAAATTGGAGCTCTTTTTGAGGAAATTATGTAAATATGATGGGGTTTGGTGTAAAGTACCTTCAAAATTAAAAGATTCGTTTCAAATTCGAAGATTCATAATATTAGCCAGATCGTTCAAGGAATATCCATTTTGGTGAAAATTGTGTTTACTTTAGGCTCTAGAATTACTCACACGAAGACGGATTCACAAAGAGGTTTTTTGGAAAATCACTTTTTCGGGTTCAAAAAACAAGCGTTTTGACAGCCTTGTGTATAGAAAATAAAATAACAATACCAACAATCCACTTTTCTCGAACTAACTACTTACAAAACGTGTTTTCTGTGAAAATTTCGACACTTCCTCATACAGCATTACGTAACTCTCTTTACACGTGGAGGTAAAAATATTCCAGCGTTACTGGGATTTGAACTCGGATCCCCGTAGTCTGTAGGTCTGGCTCGACCGCACTGTGCTATCACAGATATTTCTCAATACGCTGTCCAAACACACTTATTACGAAAAGAATAGTTACGTGATATTCATTGCACTTGGATTTTTTATTAGAGGAATGTTCTACATGTGTCAAAGGTATCAAATTCGCAATAATAATTCAAACGATTACAACCCACGCAACTACATAGCTCATTTTACTTAGAAATATTTTCAACCAGAAGCCGTGGTCTTTAGAACCCTCTGTGGAAGTCGTTGCCGGTCTTATCTTTCGGCGACTATGTCCAAGGTTGAATTACGTCACAGATGAAAGTTGCGATAACGCTAGAGCTCAACACGGGCGCTTGCAGACGTTCTGAAGCCAGAATCGCAATAGGGGCATATTTATACGTGATTCTTAAAGACATTAACACACTAAAATAAGTAGTGGCGCCTCAAAACACATGCTTTATGCGATATTTATAATGGATACGAATGATTATAACTATACAATTAACCGCAAAATTGTGTCTACCCGCAAAAATTATTCGTCGTGGATGAGATTCGATCTTACGGTCCTAAGCTTCTCCAAAAGTGCGCTTACCCGCTATACCACAGAAACTCTTATACCTTTTGTTTCTCACAAAGGTGATTTTAAACTGTCATGTATCACAGATTTGACTAATAAAGAACGTGCGGCGTTTAGATGCTTGTGTTAACTACAGACGGACAAACAGACGTCCCCCAGACTAGCCCCCTCCCTGAGACAGCGTTCTTTCTGCCCCTTGGGATGTTGCACCAATCACAGACAACTGTGGTTCTACCTGCTAGCGATTGGTCAACGCGTCCCTCCCTCTGCCCTCCCCCAGGCCGAGGGGTGTCCAAGTTTGTCGGCGTGGTGTGGAAGATAGAATTTTGAACGACATTTTTTCTGAGGGAGAGGGCAATGTAATGAACAAAACAATTCATAACCTAATTCGCATTCATGAAGACTACATAATAAGACAGTTTTCAAAGTGCATGCAAAACTGTTACTTAAATGGTTTGGTTGTGATAAATGGTATGTAACTATTACATGTAATATTTTCGGACCTGTTTGATGAAAACTCCAGAACTTGCTCAATTAAATTCCAGGATTTCTAGAGTCGATTGTTTGGTACAACTGAATCTGGTTTAAAAAAGTCCCAGAAAGTCCCACGCGGGCGCACATACATTTCTAGGATTTCTAAAATATTGTCGTCTTCCAAAATATATTGCAGATCTTTCTCAATTTTTCTCTGCTGTGTGTTCGAACTGAACTGAACCACGTTGCGCTGCAATCAGCTTAACCAGACGTTAAGTGTTGCTAACGGAGCTGAGATCGTACGTTAACTTTAACTAAGAGTAAACAAGCGTTAAAGTTTGGTGAAACACGTATTTTCTCTAACGGACCGTTAAAATCTCCTAACGTCTAGTTAGCGTGTTAACAAGCATTGGTGAAACCGGCCCTAAGTATTTTTGTTTCTGGAAGCGTCAATTACATGTTCATTCGTTTATCTGTTATATTTTATTTAATAGGTAGTTATTACATCTATATAATCGCATTACTTGTTAATTATAATATGAACTTACTTATAATATTATGTAATTAATTCATATCATACTTTGAACTGCTTTACTGCAATACTTTTGATGATTTTGTGATTTAGTTTCTAAAATGTTTGGAATGACTTTTGTCTGAAGAAAAGTGTAGCCTATCTTCTGATAACTTTGAATTGGTCAAAGGGGTTTAAGCCATTACAATAACTACATCCTGCCGCGTTCTAACCTTTCGAATTCTAGTATTCACCCCAAAAGTCTCTCTATCGCAACGTAGCAGCAGAAAAGAGGTACAGCTGAGGAAAAAATCACTGAAGGACTGTCAGAAGGCAAGTACATGCTAATCTGCCAAACATTTTCTAAAACATGTATTTATTTCCTGGCGTGAACGTTACGCATTCTCCTTTGCGTCTTTGGCCTCTTCAGCACCTGAAATCTAGCAGCGCCACAAAAGATTGCCTCTGCGCTTACTTCTCAGATAAAAGACCTGCCGGGTACTCGGAAAATTCAAAAACAATTAAATAATTTCTAATTTGACTGAAAAATGCAAATATTTGATTGTTATTTCACCTATTCTCATGCTACGTCTACCGAATGAGTGTGCTTTCATTACTTTCGACACAGATGTGACAGCAAGTTTACAAGGAAGAAGCTATTCGCAATTAAATACTCGGTATTTACTTGCTGCGTTTGGAAACTGCACCTTTTTTATATTCTTGGAACATAAAGTACTCTTATATTGTATATAATACGTTATTTCAGTTTTTGTGAAGACTATTTTTGATAAAATAGCACTGAAAATATTACATTGTTTTATGAGAGTATTTTATTTGTTCTTCATAAGCAGGGTGATTACTGGTTTTTGGAAAACAATTGTGTGTGGTTTTGTTCAGTAGGACTTTTTTTCTGCTGCAGGCTACTAATTAAAAACTATTTACAGAAAAATAGATATAAAGTCGATATCAATTATAGATATTGCATATTTCAAATACTTAACAAAGATGAACGGTGGCGTTTTACAAATATCTCAACGGAGATCACAGGCACATGAATCTGTCTCGGTAGTTCAGTGGTCAATAAAGTTGGGACAAAATAAGGAATCTGAATTCACCAAGGCTTTGAACAATTTACACAAGAGTGAGAATACATATATAATTTCCTTGAACATCATTCCCTGAATCCGTGTAAACAACAAAGGTAAGGTTCGAAGTAAAATGAAAATATCACCATCAAACTCTGCGTGTGATGGAAAGGGTTCAATTGTGAAATTAAGATATTTTGGATTCATTTTTCATACATGGCATAAGTAATTAAGATATTGAAGTACAATAATGAAGATGAAGATTACAGTTACTACTTTTTAATGGTAATAGTTTTAACTATTTAATCTATTCTGTCATAGAATAGGTAGTCCCTAGCTTCCACAAATTTGGGAACACACAGCTTCAATGAAACCCTCGTATGGAACACGTCTGTGTATTCTGATTACAAATTATAGAAAATTAACGCCTTCAGTCGCATTCGTAAAATATTCGACGTAGAGAATTGTACGTCTACCTTATTCGCCTGCAATGGCAAGATTCTCTTAGAAAATTATGATAAAAATGAAGTTTTTGAAAAACAAAAAGCTTCCTAAATTACGTAAAAATTTAGAAATACACTTGTTATATTGTTCATCGTCATATTAACATTGATTTCACAGTATTACGACCACAGTATTACTGTAATAATACTCGTACCGTATCCTTCTCTGATAAAACTATGGAAAGCATGGTATACCGATAGTTTTCCTAGTGTTATCCTTGTGAATCGCAGAATTTGGTTTTGCAATGATACCACAAAAATGTAAAAAATTAATACTTTTTCAAAAATTGTCATTCACGTCAGTCAGAGAATTCATCATTTCCGAGATGAAATGGCACTTGAAGCGACTGTGCAATGTGTCATATCACTGCCGTACTACTGCAGTTCACCCAACAGGTTCCTCAACTAAGGTTAGGCATCACTGAAGTATATTCAGTTTTTGGCGCGTTTCATTTATTAAGACGTGCTTATATTCACAACACTTGCCCTCAGGTATGTCTTACAGACAAATGGGGTGGAAACTGCTGATAGAAGGACCATTCACGTTGTCTCAACTCTCGTACTTAGCTAACGTGACCATTTTTATAACTTTTGCACTTCTGTTTGGTACACTACTGCACCTAGACCATCTTAAATACATTTAAAACGGCTCTGAGAGACCTTACTGCTGACGTTCGTACAATGTTAAAGCTCAAAATCCTCTTATTTTCCCATGTGTTGGTTGACACACACGCACACATTCATGCGTACACCTACCATGGTATGCAAAGCATTTATCGCCTCAGATTTCCTCAAAGCGGATTATGCCAGCGAAACTTTTTTCCTGAAATTCTGAAACCAATTCCAATACTACTTCTCTATACTGCGTATTGCCGAGTAAATTTAAAAATAGTGCGTTCATTTAGAGCACCCAGGCCCTAGCACGAATAATACGATCTTGCGTTAAATATTGCAACTGAGAGTGAAGTTGACATCGCGACGCCTCCCACGGGAGAAGTCGTGTGCGCCGTGGAAGGCCCAGCAGAGCTCGAGCAACGCAAGAGCCGTGGGGAGCAACACGCACATGGGGCGGCGGCGGAGATGGATGCGGTGGTGGTGGGGGTGGTGGTGGGGGTGGTGGTGGCGGTGGCGGCGGAGGCGGAGGCGGAGGCGGCGGGGGCTGCAGAGGCGGTGGCAGAGGCTTCTGATTGATTTATTTTGATTGATTGATTTTTCGTATTTCCGTGCGCGTTCAACTGCTTTGGTCATTAGTCCCGTTTGTGTAGTGCATGTTTTTTCGCGGGAGATGGCGGTGATCTTCCCCCGCTGGATGGTGAGATCCGGCGCCGACCTACCGTCGGCTAGTGGGGTTTCCCCCTAACCAGGACTCTCCCACCAGCGGGGCACGCGGCGGCAGAGGCGGTGGCCGAGGCGGTTGCAGCGGAGGCGGAGGCGGTGGCGAAGGCGGTGGCGGAGGCGCGGCGGTGGTGGCGGCGTCGGCGGCGGCGGTGGCGGCGGCGGAGGCAGTGGTGGCGGTGGCGCTGGCGGGGGAGGCATAGGCGGTGGCAGAGGTGGCGGCAGCGGCGGAGGCAGAGGTGGAGGCGGAGGCAGTGGCAGCGGTGGAGGCAACGGCCGCGGTAGCGGTGGAGGCAACGGCGTCGGCGGAGGCGGAGGCAGTGGCGGCGGAGGCACAGGTGGAAGCAGAGGCGGCGGCGGCGGCGGCGGCGGCGGCGGCGGCGGCGGTGGCGCAGGCAGAGGCGGCGGCAGTGGAGGCGGAGGCGGTGGCTGTGGCGGAGGCGGTGGCGGTGGACGCAACGGCGGCGGCGACGGCAGCGGCAGCGGCAATGGCGGCGGCAATGGCGGCGACGCGGGGGCGGCGGCGGTCGAGGTGACAACGGCTTCGCGGCTCCGCCCGTCTTAATTAGCCATACGCTGCGGGGCGACTCGCGAAATTATTTGGCGTCGGCGGACGCCACATCGCTTGGCCGCTGTTTCCTGATAATTAGGGGCTTGGCCGCGGACGTGCGGGAGCGCTAGGCGCCGCGGTCGCCGCATTTAAATACAGCGATGGAATTATGCACCCGGCGGCGGCGCACTGGGCGAGGGAGGGGGTGGAGGAGGAGGAGGAGGAGGGGCGTGGCGGGAGCATGCTTGTCGCGCCGTAATTGCGAGCCGAAGAGGGAGGGGGAATACGTGTGGGAAAGGACGGCGGGGAACCTTCTGCGTTAGGGGATCGTGAGTGGAGGGGATACAGATTTGCACTTGGTTAGCTCAGAGCTATCATTGCCGTTGTCTCTGCAACGACTCGGATCGGGAGGTTTTTGAGGTTTGAATTCTGACTGTGGTGGATTTTCGATACTGGCTACACGCGCCCCCGGCTGCAGCCTACTCAGCCTGTTCGGTAATCTGCCACTGCTTATCGACATGTAACACTGCGTGAAATAATAGCAGAAATCGAAGTGGGAAGTACAAGGAACGTATTCGTGAGGACTACGGCGAAGTATGGTTTTAATAGATTATTGTAGCAGAAGACGGACTCGATTGTCTTTGCTAACGGCACGTCGTCACCTTCAGGGCCTTTCCTGGGCTCGTGATATTATCTATTTGACCATAATCGACTGGGAAACTGTGTCAGAAGACGCCCGATTTCAGTTGGTAAGAGCTGATGGTAGAGTTTGAGTGTGGCGCAGATCCTAGCAAGCCATGAGCCCAAGTTGTCAAGGCATTTTGCAAGCAGGTGGTGGCTCCATAATGGTACTAGGTTCGAGTCCTGATGGTGGCAGGATATTCGATACTAGCTTTTCAGCTAGATCGAATTCAGCCGCTGTCTGGAGTGGAATTCTAGCGACCGGCTGCTCTGATCGATAGTTTTCCGTGGTTTCTCCAATCAATACAAGGCGAAAGCCGGAGCAGATCCGAAATAACGGTCCACGGACATCGCGATCTTTCCTTCCTCTTCCTTACTACACCTTACTTTCACCCCTTACACACCCACAATTACACTTACACTACCACACATTTCGCGAGATCAGTCAAGAACTTAGAGCTTATCCCGGCTGGGGTGGCGACTTGCTGGGATGGGTACTGGAAAAAGAATTTTCCCACATGCCGACGGGTAGGTCGACGCCGGATCTCACCATCTAGCGGAAGTGTAACACAAACACCTCTCTACTCCAATCAATCATTGATTCAATCAAGTATGGTATGGATATGGATTGGGGTCTCAACGGACAGCAAGGGTCTCAGCGTGGGAAGCGAGGGCGGCAGAAAAATGCACGAATTGATGGAAAGACGAGGAGTAAATATCATAGTGTATATCTGACGACACTGGTGATAATAGACAATGGAAGATTGGGGATGTGGGGGAAGGCAGAGATTGATGGTAGCGAAGAGACGTGTGAATGTTGCGGAATTTATATAGGGACGCAAACTGAAAACGAAGAGTTATCGAATGTTGTCTTGATGATGCAAGAGAAAGGGTGGGAAAATGAAGTGAAAATATTGGAGACGAAAATCTATCAACGCTGAATCAGAAGAAGGGATGCGAGAGCAGACTTGTTAATACTAATAGCCATGGAGAAATACGAGGGTAGGGACGGTGACAATCAATAGAGAATAAGTAACGAAGAAAATGGGATTTACTTTGTAGAAGAAATCGCTAAAATTGAAAACTATGGTGCTAGCACATAGTGACAAAGTGAGACACAAAGAAAAACCACTGAATACTCCGAAGGGTCGCCCTTCCCACCGACGAACACCAACGCAGCAGAGGGGAAAGTGAGAAGAGCAGAGCAACATGCGACGATGAGGGACGAGGTCTCGCAGGAACTGGAGGCACCGGTTGCGCGGTAGGGCCGGTTCGGTCGTTGGCTAGGGACGCCACAACGCATCGCAGCCTCCCGGCGCGTGGCGGCGCAGGGCGGGGTTGGGCGGGGCGGGGTGAGGCGTGGTCGGGGCAGGCAGAGGGGGTGTGGCGGAGTCTGAGAGGGCGAGGCGGACGGGGCATAGCGGAGGGGGCGGGGCAGGGCGGGGCAGGGTGGGGCAGGGCGGGGCAGGGCGGGGCAGGGATGTGCGGGGCAGGGATGTGCGGGGAAGGGCAGGGACGGCTGGGGATGGGGCGGATCGGGGGTGGCGCGGTGGTGGGGGGAGCGGCGCGGCGCGACCGCCCAACGGGTTTATGCTAACGCGCGAACATCTGTCGCGTGTCGCAACGACCTCGGACGAAGGGTGGGCGGGGCGGGATGGGGGGTGGGCGGGGGCGCCAATTGAATGGCCACACGCCCGACCGCATTGCCTCCCCCCAACCCCCTCGCCCGCCCATGGGCCTGCGCGGGGCCGAGATAAGGGTCGTTCGAGGGCTGATAGGCGGTCGCCCGGAGGCGACAGCTGCCGGCAACGGGCGCCTCCGCGAGAGTGAATTTGCCAAATGTGGCGTGCGAAGGACAGCCGCGAATTAGAGGCCGATTGCCGGCGCGCGTGTATCGAACACGCGACCCGCCTACCCGCGCCCTCCAGCCCGCCTGTGTTTTGCCGTCTCTCGCAGGTGATGTTTATTTGCACCGTTCGACACCGCGATCGTTTGCTCTTTGCAATAGTAATGCGTTGGAGCTGCGCATTCAAAATACACATGCCTAGGAGCAATCTCCTCGTATAACATTAACAACGACCAAAACTAGTTAAACGTGTTTGCGTTACGTGTCGTGCATGCGCGTGTGTGTGTGTGTCGTGCGAGTTTTAAAACGTGGCACTTTCAGTTGTTCGCGTTATCTAGTGGCATTAACAGCCGTAAAATAGAACGAAATCTCATTGCGAGGGATAACGAATTTAAGCAGGACAAAATGCACACTGTCTCCTACAAAACCTACCCCTTTTTTCCCGCTGGGCCTGTTCAATACACATGAATGGAAGGGGAATTCCCCCCCCCCCGCTCTCCAAAGGGCAGCTTGTGTGCATCTGTGTGAAATTATAATAACAAGAGTCGGCCGTAAGGGGGAGGGGCGGCTCGCGCGTGCTGGCGCGGTTGTGATGGCGCACCTTTGCAGCTTGTTGTTATTGTGCAGCCTGCGCGAACGGGTGCTTGGCGTCAGCACCACTTTAGCCCCCCCCCCCTGCCAACCCTCAATTCCAGGTGGGCCACGCTTCGCGCCGTTCGAAAGACGGACGTGAACGGCTCTTGTGTGAGCCCTGAGCAGCTGTCACCACGAGGTATATCTCCATGTTCACCCAATAGGAGAGGTAAACGCTTGCGAGCTGGAGGAAGATGTTTTTAGTGGAGGAGGGGTTAGTTAAATTGGATTCAACTACTATTTCGACGAGAATTATAGTAAATTAACAATTATCGAAAACTGGTTAAAGGAGGTACAAATCTTTTTGTTTTAGTGGAATGTGTGTACAGATATTTTCATATGCTGGAATTAACTTTATACAGCAAAATTATGGCAATATTACATTAACATTTTGTAAATGTATTTCGATTATGTCGTAAATTTTCTAAATGTAATAACGACTCATATCATACTTTGATAAAAGGTAACAATATTCTGAGAAAAAATTCTGTTGATGCTCTTGTAAAATAAGTTATTAAACGGAGGTGACTTGAATGTAGTAAGCAACTCTAATTATATTAGATATGAAATTATTTGTGCGTGTAAATAAATTTTAAATGTAAAACAATCCCATGGAAACATGCAAAAATGCCGGTATCTAAAAAAGGGACTGTCAAAATTTCTCTCCAATGTGAGTTAATGTGACAAGCATGTTTGCGATGTAAATTCATTGAATTTACATATCCCTTTATTTTTGCATATTTGTAAAAATATGTTCTGGAAAGGGATTTTAATCAGAATGCTTGCATTTTAGTTTTTATTCTACTAAATAAACTAATAGCATGCCTTTACATCGCACAAAAGGAAGATTTGGTGAAACTGTTAATCAGAAAAGTACTACATACGGAAAATTGGAAAGCATAAACATACTGTTTTATGGCTTTAGGTGTTTATTCTCCAAAAGCAATTAAATCAAGAAAGAAATTCTGAAATAATACAATCACTATTCAATGTGATCAGTCAGTTACACATTCATCTGAAATTGTAATTGTGTTTGTTGTTTTTATATTTACAAAGATGTGTATATATATGCTTTAGTGGACTATAGCAGGAAATATTGCTAAAAATTATAGTTTAAAAACGGGTTTTAAATTACATATTAATATAACTATGATAATTGATTTTTTTGCAAAGGGGGACGTCGTTCAAATAATTGTTGAATATTACATTAATTTACACTCAGTTATTTAGTATTTAAAAACACTCAATCTTTGAACTGAAATCCTCTAACTGTAGCCTCACTTTTTCATACGCTTCCTCGCGACACGAGAGGTCGGCTGCTTTCGATAACTCACATAACCAAACGACATAAAGAAGAAAGGACAGAAATGTTCATTCTTTTAATTTTCATAAATTATTAAAATGTAGTATTTTAACTATAAACATTAATAGTGAAAAATAACAAATCTGGGCACTAATACCTTTCATTTAAAACAATAACAAAATTTGAGTGAGTAAAAAGCGCAAATTTCTTTCTAAACGAAACCTCTTAGTGTTGTAAATGGATGTTGGTTCCTTACTATCTTTCTTATTTTATAATTTTTCAGCCACCCCGGGTGCTTTCATTGTTCTTATGTTGCTACGAAACATATTGATAGATTTACAAGTGCTAAACATTTCGAATTCCACTTTTCCAAATAAAAAGACAAAGTAAAGGGAGAATTTGTCACGCAAAGCAGATCTGTAGAGCAATACTATTGTACTTCAACTTTACCGAATCATAGCTCCAGTTAAGAGAAAATTTGTTCACGCTATGTGAAACGCCATAATCAAAAGCTCTTTTAAGTTCACAATAACAATGTTAGGTTTTATATTATACTTCCTTATCGAATGCGAAGTAAACATACTAGTATGAGTTTGCGGAATTCAATAACGCAGATGCACAGAAGTACTGTTTTTGACATAAATACGTTGATGTGTTTTTGTCTTACCAAGACATTTATAATTTTCAAATAATAGTTCCAATTCTCAGCTCTCTACACGAACTCGAAATAGTAATTTACATTGCAAGGAAAGAAAATGTATGTTTCCATGACTAATTGGGAGAGTTTCCGAACGAGGCGGATAAGCCAAGTTCAGGAATCCTGTCGTGACATAGAAAGTCACTTTCGTTGTGTGATGTACAATATTTTACTCTAGACCTCAAGTCTTCACCCTTTCTCGAAGTCTTCCCCTATTCTCCTTTTCCCACTCATAAAATTTCCCTCTCCCCCTCTTCTCTCTATCATTCATTTTAATCATTTCCCTCGTAAATTGTGTTTTTATTTCTGCCTCCTCTTCTGAACACACTCTGGACGCTACGCGCGGTGACATGTCGCCAGCACGCGATGTCCGCCGTTGCTGCAGTCTGAAGGGGTTACTTCCCCTCAGTATGACGGCACGCGCGAACTTCGCGTGATGAAGTACAGTTGGAGTAGGACCACCTTCCCCTACACGTACGGAATGGGACACTCACGTGCTGTTGGTGTTACGTAATAATATTTGCTTTCCTATTGCGTGACGGATCAGACCTGTGAGAGCTCCAAGGTGTCGTAATGTGGGGATTCTAATTCTAGCTCGCAGAAAATTAGTTTCCTGAAATGTATTAACATTCCGTGTATTTTACTTTCTTGGGTTTCATGTTTTTTTGCATTTCATGGTTATGTGTGATAATTTATTTGAGTTTTATGCATTATTTTGTGTCGGTGCACGGAACATATCTGGGCAGTGTTGTTTTGTGTGATTCGTTTCAATAAAGGTTTCAAACTTCGTGAATCACCATCTTTGAATATGAATTATCTGTCTCCAGCGATATTAAAGGTAATACATGAAATAATTAGCTACGAGAACAGTACATTAATAATACAGCATATATACTTAAACATGAAACACGAGACAGGGAAAAAGCAAAAATTCAAAAACCTAAAAATATAAAGACTATTATCTGGATGACTAACTTAATATGCTAGTTTTATATTGGCGAATAAAATTATTGTATTCCCAAAAGATTAATTGTGAGTGGTATTAATTATTTTTATGAGTTTTACCAAATCAGTATCCAGAACACGTTACGTTGCTGACAGAAAATCGATAAATAAAAAATAACTATGTTTAACAAGTATTACTTGTTGGCTATGCATCACCACCGAATATCACTTGTATATCTAAAATAAGCAATTCATCACATTTTATTTGAGGTAGCACTAAGTACCATCAACATTTCCAAAAGGGCTCTTCTCTTCATCGGTCTATTACTTCGTCGTTTTTTTTTTGTTTCTTCTTCCTTTTTTTGCGTATGTGAAACATATGTGTTTACTCAAGATCATTTTACAAATCAATCTGCACTTTCTATTCACTAAAAGAGGTGGGTGTCATTTAAAAATGCATCAATGAATGAATAAAATGTACTGAAAATTACCACAACTGCATTATTACTTACAGAATATTTCACATATAGAATATACGCAGCTTACAACAAAATCCATGGAGCACAAACAATAGTATTTTGTCTAGAAACTGTTTACGTATCAAGACAATTGTCCCGTTCGCGACGCTTAAACGTCACTCCCTGAGAAACGTTTTCACAAAACCTTTTGCTTTAATTGAACTTTTCAATAATACTTCGGCGAAGCGATCACGCAGTCAATGCAAGTCAGATGGGTTTTTGATTGATTGACGTTTTCATGTTTCCGGGCGCGTCAACTGCTTTGGTCATTAGTCCCGTTAGTGTAGTGCATGGTTTTTCTCGGTAGATGGCGGTGATCATTCCCCGCTGGATGGCGAGATCCGGCGCCGACCTACCGTCGGATAGTGGGGTTTCCCCCTTATCAGCACTCTCTCACCAGCGGGGCACCGCCCCAGCCGAGACAAGCTGTAAGCTCTTGACCGGTCTCCCGGCATATGTGGTAGTGTAGTGCATGTTAGTGTAAGTGTCTGTAAGGGGAGAGAATAGGACAAGGAAGAGGAAGGACACATCGCGCGCGGTCCGTGGTCCGTTTGGTAGGGTACTGCTCCGGCATTCGCCTGGTGTTGATCGGAGAAACCAGGGAAAACTACCGATCAGAGCAGGCGGCCGCTAGAATTCTCCTCCAGACAGCGACTGAATTCGACCTAGCTGAAACGCTAGTGTCGAAAATCCTGCCGCAGTGAGGACTCGAACCTAGGACCTCCCGGTCAGAGGCACTGCAGTGACATCAGTTCATGCACTGAGGTTCTCAAGTCAGATGGACCAGACGCCGCCCAATAGCATCTGACGAGGGCCAGCACGAGACTCAATAGTTGGCTCAGCTTAACTTGGCACGTGCGCACATCCCCATACGCCACGCACCGGGGTGCGAGTGCCAGAGGTTTTATTAAACATACTCGCCAATCCAGAGCATACTGATAGATCTGTACAAACAGTTTAGATATATTGTTTCATTACGTCGTGTTTGCTTAGAGAAACGTCTTAAAAAAATAAAAGCACCTTTTACTCTTAAATCATCTTGACATTTCATTTATGGCGTGAGAAGTAGTGATTTACTACATTTTACGCCAAGAAACTCTGTTCGCTTCAATATAATTTTAGTACGTTCAGTCAGATACTTCCTACCGCGAATAAGAGCATGAGGAGTGACCAATGTGTTTATGTGGGAATGTATGGTTTTGTTTTGAAAAAATAAAAATACAGCTGAAAATATTGTTAAAGTTAGCGCATGTGGTCCCAACTGAGAGTTCGCACTATCACATTGGATACATTATTACGCGTTTGGTTTCCAGGTAAAACGTACAACTTTTATACGTAAAATAATGTGTAATAAAGGAAGTTTATTAGTCCTGCACCACGCACCTTGTTTTCCCATAATGGACTCTCTATACCAACGTTATTTTATTTTGTTTTGCTGCATTTGTTTCCAGTTTGGTGCCCACAGATTAGACACCATTGTAGGTATCGTGTTGGATACTATTTTAATTAACATTTCTGCAACAAAATCAAAATTAGATTACCGTAGAATGGGTAATAATGAATCGCAGCGGTGTTGTAAATCAGAATTTGCACTCTAGTTTGAATGTAATTTTAAAATTAGTACAATGCTTTTGGAAAATGATATTAATTATCATCTAGTTGAACTTTGAAAAACTCCCGTAATTGGAATACTGAACGAACGTGGATTAATTCGAAAATGTCGATGTAAATTAATTGTCAAAAGCACATACATTTGTTTGACAGCTGTTTTTCATTCTCCTTCGTTTCAGTTTAACATTTTTAACAAGAATTTATACACATAGAACTTAAAGTGCACGCTACATAAACAATATTTCCAAATTAAAACAAAATGCCCCTTCAATTATGAAAAATCTTTGGGAAGGATTTTAAAAGGTTTTTGGGAAGTACATTTATTTTCGGATTTGAAACATTCGAATATTGGTTGAAAAAAAAAAATGTTCTTCATTTCTCAGCTTTTACTCCAAATATTTCCACCCCAGGAAATTTTATCATCACCGTAGCGCATCCTAAAAATACATTTGCATATTCTTAAAACTACTCTAAACACTTCTGCTTTTATTTCATACATCATGCACAACTTAAAAGGAGTTAAAAATTATTCAAGATTTAAGCCAGCTTCCCTCGCAGTTGTTTGCTTAACTGTTTTTCCCAGAAAAAGTGTTCGCACAAAAAACTTCACTCGTATCGAAGAAGTATTAAAGGTAAACAACCAGATTTCCACGAACTTTCCTAGCGTGCGATCAAAAATACGAAGTACCTACCTTTATAAGCCTCTCTTGAGAATTAAGCTCTGGGGCCGAGTGCAGCGCACGAATCTGTAGGTCTTCCCGCGGTGAGATCGCAGCTATTTGCGGGAGAGTGGACCAGCCCTCAGCCCCGTCCATTCCGTTCACCCAGGGAAGCGCAATCGCCTGGGACCACACTTCACCCCCTACCTCCCCGACGTTGGTTAGTTGATTACTGATTCCTAGGGCGTCAACTACTAAAGGGCATTAGTCCCGGACGTTGAATGCATATTTTCTCGCGGGCAGTTTCGGAAATCTTCCCCCATTGCAAGGTGATATCCGGCGCCGATCTATCGTGTCGGCTACCGGGAATATCCTCAACCATTTATCTCCCACCAGTGAGACACTGCCTCAGCCGGGACAAGCTTCAAGCCCCCGACCGGTGTCCCGGCATGTGTGGTCGTGTTTGTTAGTACAAGTGTGTGTAAGGGGTGAGGATAGGACAAGGAAGGAGAAGGAAAGATCGCGCGCGGTCCGTGGACCCGTTGATAGAGCCCTCCCCCTTTATGATACCGGAGCCTACCAATTCTCATTCCTTATCTCACCGAACTCTGGCCTCCCGAGACAATATCCTGTTTGATTTATAAATGATAATTAATAATTTTAGAGTAAACGATGCAAAATACATGTTTTTATAAAAAAAATTGAAAAATATCATTGTAGACCGTTTTCTTTCCTTGCTGTCTCTGCCATTATAGCACGCCAAGTGGCCAGAACACCGCATTGGTTCCAAACCGTTCCCTCATTCTCCTCCTACTATATACTCCTCCGTGACTTAGAGCTCAAATCCCTACGCAGAAGGATTTTCGACGACTATTTTGCTAGCAAGAATTGAACCACCGACTTGGAGAGAATTATAATGGTCGGCTACTCAGGTCGATGGTTTCCTGGGTTCGTTCGATCAACACGAGGTAAATGCAGGAGCAGAACAATGACCTACTTAACACGGACGGTGTGCGTGCTTCCGTTTCACATTATTGTTCTCTTCTTTACCCTTACACGCACGCACACACACACACACACACACACACACACACACACACACACACACACACACGTACTTACAATACCCTACCAGACGTCGGGAGCCCACTAGGAAATTTAGAAGTGTCGCGGCTCTGGCAGTGCCCTTACGCAAGATACGAGAAGAAAGTATGCCGATATGTATGTCGACGCCGGGTCTCTTTCTCACGAGGGACGACGACCTAGTCCTCCATGCTATACCAAATTTCTCACAAGGTTATAGCTCGCTCCTCCTGGGTATAGAATGTCCTACATCCACGTCAGTATATACTTCCGGCTGTCAGGGAGATGCTGCGTCATACTCAGAGGTGCCAACGTTTTGGATGGCAGTCTACAACCTTCCTCAGGGCGAAACGCATTTTGTCCTGAGAAATGTCGCACAATGATGGCCGAAACGTTGGCACCTGGGCTATTGACGCGGCTTCTCCCGTGTCATTCAAGTATATTCTGACTCTACGCTCTCATTCACTCACGTTGTACTCTTCTAAACGCACCAATCGAAATCCCGTCACACACTCCTTATTCTACAGCAATCAGTTTCCTTCTCTACCAGAACCTCTCAATTCGCCCACCAATGTTCCATATTTTTCCATATCCCATTCCGCTGCTTATTTCAGTCCTTCCGTTTCCTCTGGTTCAGTTCCCCTTTCTCGGCTCCATCCCTGCGTCACCCTCCTGCGCTCGCGCCCGCGGGCCGTCTCTCGGTGTTTGCGCGCTCGTGCGCATAAAGAACTCCGCTGGAGCGCTGCCCCTCCGCCACACTGCCCGCCCCGCCCCCGCGCCGCCCCCGCGCCCCGCCCCCGCGCCCCGCCCCCGCGCCCGAGTCGCCCCCGCGCCGCCCCTGCGCCCCACTCCCGCGCTACGCCCCCGAATCGCCCACCTGCCGCCCCCGCGCCGCACTCGCGCCGCTCCCGCGCCGCCCCCGCGCCGCCCCCGCGCCGCCCCCGCGCCGCCCCCGCGCCGCCCCCGCGCCGCCCCCGCGCCGCCCCCGCGCCGCCCCTGCGCCGCCCCCGCGCCGCCCCCGCGCCGCCCCCGCGCCGCCCCCGCGCCGCCCCCGCGCCGCCCCCGCACCGCCCCCGCGCCGCCCCCGCGCCGCCCCCGCGCCGCCCCCGCGCCGCCCCCGCGCCGCCCCCGCGCCGCCCCCGCGCCGCCCCCGCGCCGCCCCCGCGCCGCCCCCGCGCCGCCCCGCGCCGCCCCCGCGCCGCCCCCGCGCCGCCCCCGCGCCGCCCCCGCGCCGCCCCCGCGCCGCCCCCGCGCCGCCCCCGCGCCGCCCCCGCGCCGCCCCCGCGCCCCGCGCCGCCCCCGCGCCGCCCCCGCGCCGCCCCCGCGCCGCCCCCGCGCCGCCCCCGCGCCGCCCCCGCGCCGCCCCCGCGCCGCCCCCGCGCCGCCCCCGCGCCGCCCCCGCGCCGCCCCCGCGCCGCCCCCGCACCGCCCCCGCGCCGCCCCCGCGCCGCCCCCGCGCCGCCCCCGCGCCGCCCCCGCGCCGCCCCCGCGCCAGCCCCCGCGCCGCCCCCGCGCCGCCCCCGCGCAGCTCCCGCGTCGCCCCCACACCGCTCCGTGCTCTCTTCCGCTCAAGTTTTTGTACCTTTCGCGTGCATCTTGCTCTCCATGTTAGGATTCAATTTTATATATGGCGCGGACCGTTTTCTCACAAATCAATTCCTCTCCCTCCGTCCGCTCTTTTTTCGTCTCCGCTCCTCCCGCTGGCTTCCCCTCCGCGGAGATGCGAAGCGACGCGCCGCGACGCCGCCGGCGCTACTGGCGTCGTGTCGTCGCCCCCTGCCGGTCGCGGATCTACCGTCGACTGCGCTGGCGTCCACTTGCTCGCGTAGCGGCCACCGTTACGACTACTCGCGCAAGTTTTCTTGATATTCCACAGCGGGGGCTGCGGGGAGAGGAGGGCTCTGGCTACGTCACAGCTTAAAAGGGCGTACCAACCGTGGGCATGAACTTAAGCGTCTCACGAGAAATGCGACAATTGTTTTGAAAATACGAGGCGGTTGTTGCCAGCATTGTAAATTGGTACGTACCGTTCCGTGTCGAACCAAAGTATCTGACCGGGCCGTGCTATTAAGCTCTGGATGAGGACTAGGAAGCTCGTGTATCAAGAAAACTTGCGCGAGCAATACTCCCACCCCGGTCGCGGCACGAAACGAACCGATTGATTGATTACTAATTCCAGGCGCGTCAACGGCCGAAGTCATTATTTCCCGTAAGTGTAGTGCATGTTTTTTGCGGTAGGTAGGTAGGTAGGTAGGTAGCTCTGATCTTTCCCCGCTAAGGGGTTTTTACTCTAAACAAATATCTAGCACCAACGGGACACCGCTCCAGCGGCAACAAATTCTGAGCTCCTGAACGAAAGATATAAGTGTGTGTGTGTGTGTGAGAGTGTGAGAGTGTGAGTGTGTGAGTGTGTGAGTGTGTGAGTGTGTGAGTGTGTGAGTGTGTGAGTGTGTGAGTGTGTGTGTGTGTGTGTGTGAGTGTGTGAGTGTGTGAGTGTGTGAGTGTGTGTGTGAGTGTGAGTGTGTGAGTGTGTGAGTGTGTGAGTGTGTGAGAGTGTGAGAGTGTGAGTGTGAGTGTGTGAGTGTGTGTGAGTGTGAGTGTGTGTGAGTGTGTGTGTGTGTGAGTGTGTGAGTGTGTGTGAGTGTGTGTGTGTGAGTGTGTGTGAGTGTGTGTGAGTGTGTGTGAGTGTGTGTGTGAGTGTGTGTGAGTGTGTGTGAGTGTGTGTGAGTGTGTGTGAGTGTGTGTGAGTGTGTGTGAGTGTGTGAGTGTGTGTGTGTGTGTGAGTGTGTGAGTGTGTGTGTGTGTGTGTGTGAGTGTGTGTGTGTGTGAGTGTGTGTGTGTGTGAGTGAGTGTGTGTGAGTGTGTGTGTGTGTGTAAGTAGTGAGAATAGGTCAAGGAAGAGGAAGGAAATATCGCACGCGGTCTGTGGCCCGTTTGGAAGGGTACTACTCCGGCATTCACCTGGTGTTGATCGGAGAAACAATGGAAAAATACCGACCAGAGCAGTCGGCCGCTAGAGCCGCTGGACAAGCTTGTGTCGAAAATCTTGCCATCGTCGGGTCTCGAACCTAGGATCTCCCGGCAGGTCTGGTAGTTTGGAAGTCTGGCCGCCTACGGGAGGCTGCGCTTCCTTCTGGTTCGAGCTCCCTTGCCTGTTAACTTGGTAAAGCCCTAGCGGCACAGGTACACGCTCTAGGCAAGGCGAATCCATCTGCCTTCGCGCAGTGCTCTGATGTCTGCTGTCGAAATTCCGTTGAGTAGAAAACAAACTGATTTTTAAGAAAAAACTTTAAGTGTTTTAAATAGAAGAAATTATTTCTAAAACTATAAAACACGTAACCTATCCACGAGCAATCTACGCCTACGATTGATAGATAGTGATTCCGGACCCGTCAACTACAGAGGTCATTAGTCCGTAAGTGTAGTGAATGTTTCACCATCAGGACGTGGCGGTGATCTTCCCCCATTGAATGGCGAGATCCGGCGCAGACCTACCGTCAACTAGCGGAGTCTTCCCCAACCAGGTATCTCACACAAGCGGGGCTGGTGCAGCAGCTCACCCAGCCGGGACAAGCTCCAAGCTCCCGACCTGCCTCCCGGAATATGTGGTAGTGTAGTGCATGTTAGTGTAAGTGTATAGGATAGGACAAGGAAGATGAAGGACTGATCGCGCGCGGTCCGTGGCCCGTTTCTTAGGGTACTGCTCTGACATTCGCCTAGTGTTGATCGGAGAAACCACGCAAAACTACCGATCAGAGCAGCCGGCCGCTAGAGTCGATAGACAGGCTAATGTCGAAAATCCTGCCGCCGTGGGGAGTGTAACCTAGGACCTCCCGGTCAGAGGCACTGCAGTGACATCAGTTGATGCACTGAGCCACCGCTCCCGGTCTTTACGCCTGTTTCTTGCCCACCTGTGTCTCAATCGCCTTGTATATCCATCATAGGTTTACCTCTTTTCAGAGTGCCTCGAACACCTCTCTCTCTCTCTCTCTCTCTCTCTCTCTCTCTCTCTCTCCCTTTATCTCCCCCTCTCTCTCTCTCCCCTCCTTTATTCCCCTCTCTCTCCACCTTCCCCCTCCTCTCCCTCCTCTCTCCTTCCCTCCCTCTCTCTCCTCTCCTTCCCTCCCTCTCTCTCCTCTCCTTCCCTCCCTCTCTCTC
>BLKR01006695.1:0-12500 GCA_011170035.1 Teleogryllus occipitalis | reverse complement strand
TTTTGAAAGTGATACAAGGTTTTTAACAGTAACAAAAAAAAAAAAACTAACACAAGATGAAATATTTAAAAGAAATGCTTCATAAATCTGTTTCAGTTTTTTGTAACGAAGTGATAATTTTGGTATCTGACCTGATTTAAAATTCCCGCTAATATTGTGTTGCAAACTGGTGTCTGAAGCTCATTGGCTGAAGTCAGATACGATGCGCAAGAGCCCCCCCCCCCTGGAGCACAATTCTGCAGTAGTGGGACTGGAATAGCAAGTCAGTCTGCCTCTTATTTTTACTTTCTTGTATACGTACGTAAATACGGAATAATAAACGTAGTATAGAGAGAGAGTTATGTAAAGCTGCGGATAATAGATTTCGAAATTTCAACGGAAATATACGTTTTGGGGATCCGCTGATACTGGAAATGTAGTTTTTATCAAAAACATACGTCCGTCTGTTTATTTTTGAGTGATTGCAAAAGTATATTTTCATCTTGATTTTTTATAAATTTTGTGAAGATCTTTTGGTGTTTTTTGTACTTGGATTTGATTGCTTGTTGTTATAATAGTTTAATCCAATAAAACAGGTAGGCCTGCGAAATTATTTTTAAGTTGATACAAGAAGAATGTGGGAATAGTAACGATACTTCTTTACTTTAAAACACTTTTTCATTGCAGTTGCAGTATTTCGAAAACACGCGAAATTGTTTCTACAATGAGACAAACAAAATATTGAAACACTTTTTTCCTGGATATACAAATGTAGATATTAGAAAATGTATTCACGACTATTAGGTAAGCAATGATTACAAAATGAGAATTACCATTAGATTTTCTATAAATTTATGAGCGTTATTTAATTGCAATGGACTAAAAATTGTATATGACTATTCATAGGTAATATGATAAAAATCAGAGCTATAGCGTCAGCAATTTCAGCTCCAACCACCTCCGGAAGCAACCATCTTCTTCAAAATATATAAAAAAAATATCCTTCTCCTACACGAATTCTTGATGTGTATATTTTTTCCCTTTGAGAAATATTTCGATGAGAATTTCCCAGAGAAATCTCCCACGAGAATAAATAGCCTTCTGGCCGCGATAGCTGATAAGCCCGCGCTGGACGTTTCCGTGACGCATCCAAGAGCAGCCCCTCCTCTGATTACGCTGGCGACTCGCGCCGCTTCGCGTATATCTCGGATGTTATTTCCGGTCTCCGAGCGACGTTTCCTATCGAAGTGTTTGAAATCACGTCTCCTCCCGAAAGGGACGCCCTATTTATTCCGCTGTTCGGTTGCGGGGGCGGCGCGGCGTTCGCTTTCAGGGACGTTGTTTGTACTGTGGCTGCGACGGGGGCGGAGTCGTTGGCGGGGGGGGGCGTGGAGGGGGATAAAGATGGGGAGTGGGAGGCAGATGCGGATCTGGAGTGGGGGAGAGGTGTACCGTAGGAAGACCCGGGATGAGGGACGGGGATGGACGGGGGATAGAGTGACGGTGGAGGAGGGTAGAGAGATTGCAGGGATGGGAGGAGGCATGAGGTATGAGTGGGGAAGACGAATGAAGAAGGGTACGTGGGAATGGGGGTGATGCAGACAGAGGAGGGAGGGTAGGTATGGAAGTAGGATAGAGGGGAAGCTATAGTGAGTTCGGGAATGGTGGTGATTGCACGAACGGCGGAGTGAGGTGAGGATGAGTGTTGAGGCAGAGGATAGAGTGGTACAGTGAGGGTGCAGGCACGGAGGTGATGACGCCAACAGCGGAGAGAGCGGAGGAGTGGGATTGGGGCAGGGGGTACAGTGGCGGAGGCAGATGAAGAGGTAGAGGGTTCGGGAATGATGGTGATGGCGCGAACGGAGGATGGAGAGAAGAATGGAGGTTGAGGCAGAGGATAGAGTGGTAGAGTGAGACTGCAGAAAGGGAGTTGATGACGCAAACGGCGGAGAGAGTGGAGAGGTGGGAGTGGGGCAGAGGGTAGAGTGGTGGAGGGGAATGAAGAGGTGGGGGTGATATCGTTGGGGCAGAGGATAGAGTGGTAGAGTAACAGTGCAGGAGATGATGGCGCAAAAGTTGGAGAGAGCGGAGGGGTGGGAGTGGGGCATGGGGTAGACCGGTGGAGGCGGATGAAGAAGTGGTGGGTGTGGGAATGGGGAAATGACGCAGACAGAGGAGGGAGGGTAGGGATGGGAGTGGGGCAGAGGATAGAGTGGAAGATGTGGAGGGTTCGAGAGTGGTGGTGATGGCGCGAACGGCGGAGGGAGGCGAGGATAAGTGTTGGGGCAGAGGATAGAGTGGTAGAGTGAGGGTGCGGGAGCGGAGGTGATGCCACAAACGGCGGAATAGAGTGGAGGGGTGAGAGTGGGACAGGGGGTAGACCGGTGGAAGCGGATGAAGAGGTAGAGGGTTCGGAAATGGGAGTGATAGCGCGAACGGCAGAGGCAAGAGATCCCGATCTTGGGAAGGGATAGAGTGGAAGAGGCGGAGGGTGGGGGAACGGAGGTGGTGGAGAGAGCGGATGGGTGGAGAGCGGGGCAGGGGGCGGGGCCGGCGGAGGAGGCGCAGTATTTTCGTATGATAATGGGACGGCAGGTTCCTTCCGGACGGGACTTCGGCGGCGGAGGGTTCGCAATTCCGGCGCCGGCCGACAGTTACAGACGTAATAGGGCCCGGGAAACAGATTGAGAACGCGGCGTCCTTGCGGGGCGGAGGGGGGGGAGCACAGAAAAAGATTGGGAGGAGTCGGCGGGGGCGAAGTCATTGGAAGAAATAAGGAGGGGACTACCGTGGCGACGGCGATGGAGGGAGAGGACCGGAGGCGGAGAAAAGGGAAGTCTGCAATGCGAGGAAACGTAGTGATAGAAGAGTCAATTAAATACAAAGGAGTAGAAGGCAACATTTTTATGGTACAGAAGTGAACCGTCATTTGTGTCAGGGAGGAACTTAATCATGACAGTATTAACTGTTTAGTAGTCAGAATACTACCATCGCCTGGAGAGGTCATTACTAGAGCCCGGAAAATTATGTAGTATGAAACATCAAAATATGTATATAAATATGTATTGAAAACAGTAAGAATATGTAATAAATATGTAAAATCAGATATAATATGTAATATTCAAATACACAAATTTTAAAACACATTAACCTAATTCGAAATTACATTTATCAAAAATGTTCGAAAAAAAATTTAAAAATTATTCATATCTTTTAAAAATCATTTGGAGAGCACAATCTGATGCACGTTTTATACTTTAGAACATTCCCGTCAGTAATAAAAACTTTATCGCTATATAGGACCATAGTTTAGCAGCCAAACTAGATGCGATAGAAGCCCTCGTACAAACTGGCAATACCTACAACTAGCATATAATCACTGCAGCGTGAAGCATTCTCACCGAATTGTTACACGTCAGCGATCGTCAAAGGTTTTCGTAAATATTGGTTAAAGGTCACGAAACGCGACGTCGATAATACTTTTCACACCTAAAGGTGAAAATGATCTCAGTCGCGCACTTCTCATCACTGTATTAACTAAAGCAAGACTGTAACAACATCCGACCGCGTCTTAACGAAGCGCACCTCGAGTCAACAGCACTTAGTGTTCATCTTGGAAAAAAATCTGATTTTTAAAATACTTTTTTCATAAAGAATGTAATAAAATTGAAGAAAATTGGTAGATTAAAAAATATTGTGTAAATATAGCAAAATATGTAAAATATGTAATATAGTACTAAATATGTAAAAAATATGTAATGAAAAAATTTGATATGTTAGGATTGCGACGATTCGCCAAGATTTCAATTTTGAGAAGTGGGAAGTAGAAAGGCAAAAAATATGTAATTACATAAAAATCCGGTCTCTAGTCATTACAGTGGTTTAACGCTTGAAAAATATGAAGGAAGTGCATTTCTACATGCTCTAGAGTAAGTACTTTTTTAGTTAATAGGTCTAAAAATAGTTAGTTCTTAAGTGAAAATTTTGTTGTGTTCATTTTCTCTTTGAAAGTGAATACATGTGCTACGTATTTTTCATTTGCATGACCATGTTTCCACGTAGAAAGGGAGTAACGCATCTTATTCACGCAACAAAACACCCGAGTCTCGTACAACCATAAGGGTTACGTGTGGAGTAACGTAGATAGCAGTGAAAGCGTACGATTCTCTAGCTCTAGCAGAACGATTCAGGGATCTCGTTCAGTGGCGGCTCGTGATTTTCTAAGTGAGGATGGCTGCAAATGCATTGCAACACATTGCATGCATTGTATTTATATACACAATCTTTTCCAATACACGCATTACAGAGTAGCGCTCCTACCGCATATTGGCAAAACTAGTTAATGCTCAATGCTATTCGCTGAGCTGCACTGCAATACTATCTGGTGAGTACGCCCTTCTTCAGACCCTACACTCCACCTTGAAGGCTGCCTGGCCGCAGCCTTCGCCCACCGGTAAGTCTGTGCAGTGAATGCATGACGTCACGCCTCGTCGTTTTACACAGGCCTCCGTAAGGCGGAATGAAGTGGGAGCCTAACGCTTTTGTCTTCTCTGTTAACAGCGTCAAAAACGTTACGGACGACCGTTATCGAACTCATAAACAAAAATGTTTATATGATTGTTATATAATATAACTCATAAATCCATTATTAATAAATAAACACATTTATAAATATATTTTTAAATTTCTTTTGGAGGGTCATTTCTAAAGGAGAGGCTCCGTCTTACAGCCTTTAATGACGAGCCGCGCCTGATCTCGCTCCTTTCCGCTTACGATCCAGAAAGAAAATCCGCCTCGAGGGGAGGCGCCTTCAGAGGGGTCGCAGCTGGCCGGGGAGCAAAGGGGGGGGGGGGCGGTGGAAACGAAGCCGGCTCGGTCACCGGGCTGGCGAGGGGGGCTGGGAACAGCGAGGAAAATTGAGAGCCGTTCAGTGTCGAGTGATTCAGAGGCGAAGATTGTGTGACCGTCGAAGGAGATGAGGCCGGTGAGAGTGACCCAGGTGGGAACAGCGAGAGTGAACAAAGCGAAGTAGGGCTGGGGAAGCCGTGGCTTTATTATTTGTAAATATAGTAAAGCCTCGTTAGCACGAACTTGCTTAACACGAATTTCGCCATAACGATAACAAAACTTTGGTCCCGACAAGGGATTGCGGTAATACAAACGTTTATAATACTCTGATAACAGGAATTTTTATAACACGAAATCCGATTATTTCGGTCCGTTGGAATTCGTATTAATGAGGGTTTACTATAGTAGTTGAAGTGCTTACAAGTCAAATTTTCATTGATGGTTTAGGTTCCCTAAAGGTTCCAGTTCAATATTAACAATTATCACTGTCGTTTCTAAATTTTCTGTAGCATAAAGAGTTTCTTTACAACAGGAGTTTTTCAAAAGCGCATTTGTTACGTAGTAGATTAGCCTGACATCGAGGCTAGAGCCCGGGTTCCTGCCTTCCTACTACGGCTAGACCGGCGCTTTCCGCCAAGTACACTAAACACATACTCTGGTGAAGCCGGAGAGAGTATATAGTAGCAAGGTTGAAGAGGCTGTGTTGCAGCGGAAACCACGAGAGTATGGATGGGTGAGAGAGAGGAGGGAATTGCTGATTGGTGAACGACACTGAGACAGTGAGGAAGTGAGCTAGTGGCGGCAGCTGTCAGAACCGACGCAAAGGATAGTGGCCAGCAATCCGCATGGGGGAGAGGGAGGAACGAAATTGGTTGAAGAGGCATCGGAAGCGGAAAGGACGACTTACGGTGGTGAGCGAACAGGGGCGTGCATCGTGAGCTGGCGGAGTAGTGGTTCAAGGACGGGGCGGTCAGGGAACCGAGGATAACGAGGCGAGGGGCAGGCGGTTGGGTGAGAGGCGGTGACGAGGGGCGATGACGAGGGGCGATGACGAGGGGCGATGACGAGGGGCGATGACGAGGGGCGATGACGAGGGGCGATGACGAGGGGTGATGAGGAGGGGCGATGACGAGGGGGGATGACGAGGGGCGATGACGAGGGGCGATGACGAGGGGCGATGACGAGGGGCGATGACGAGGGGCGATGACGAGGGGCGATGACGAGGGGCGATGACGAGGGGCGGCGATGAGGGGCGGCGATGAGGGGCGGCGATGAGGGGCGGCGATGAGGGGCGGCGATGAGGGGCGGCGATGAGGGGCGGCGATGAGGGGCGGCGATGAGGGGCGGCGATGAGGGGCGGCGATGAGGGGCGGCGATGAGGGGCGGCGATGAGGGGCGGTGATGAGGGGCGGTGATGAGGGGCGGCGATGAGGGGCGGTGATGAGGGGCGGTTGGATGAGGGTGCGGCCGATGCGAGCATTGCGCAGGCATGCGGGGGTTTGGGGGATAGGAGAAGGCCAATGTGATGGAGGGGGCATGGAGAGCACGTTGTAGCAAGACTGGAGAGGCCGGGTGGCAGCGGGAACCATGAGAGGACGGATGAGTGAGAGAGGAGGAAATTGCAGATAGGTAGAGGACACCGAAAAAGTGAAGTAGAAGAGTTCGTTGCAGCTGTCGGAACCGACGCATAGAGAGGCCAGAAATCGGCATGGGTATGTACGTGTTCGGACGACGAAATTGGCTGAAGAGGCATCGGAATCGAAGAGGAATCGTTCGATGGTGAGGGAAAAGGGGAGGGGTATCGTGAGGAGCTGAGGGAGGGGTTCAGGGACGGAGCGGTGAGTGAGCCGAGGAAAACAAAACGAGGGGAAGGTGGTTGGATCAGGCGCGATGGCAGGGTGAGGCGACGGGGGGCGTGGGAAGTACCTTGTAGCAAGGTTGGAGAGGCCGGGTTGAAGCGAGAACCACGAGAGAACGAATATGTGAGAAGAGGAGGAAATTGCTGATTAATGAAGGACACAGACAGTGAGGGAATGGGCGAGTGGCGGCAGCTTCCGAAACCGATGCAGAGGGGCGGGGTCCGCAATCGACATGTGCGACGAGGAAGGACGAAATTGGTTGGAGATGCGTCGGAACCGGAGAGGACGACGGCGTTCGGCGGTGAGAAGCTGTAGGGCGAAAAGGAGCTGCCCATCGTGAGCTGTGGGAGGGGTTCGTGGACGGGGCGGCGAGGGAGTCAAAGACGAGACGAGGGGAAGGCGTTTGGGTGAGGAGCGATGCTGAGGCCAACGCGGTGATGACTAGAGACAGGATTTTAACGTAATTACATATTTTTTGTCGTCCTACTTACCGTTCTAAAAATTGTAATATTGGCAAATCATCGCCGTCCTAATGCAATATCCAATTTTTTCGTTACATTTTTTTCATATTTAATATTATTGTAACGTATTGTAGGACTACAGTTAGCAACCGCCACAAAGGCGGCGGCAGAGGATTAGACGCCAGGGGCCAGGCAGGATGTGACACGCCGAGGTATTCTGGGAAATCCTAAGAGCTAGGGAAAGGGATGCCCAAAGTACGGGACAGCGCATTTTTGCCGCGTGCCGCGTGTCAAATTCTTGGAATCCAGGGAAATGGATGTCCAAAAATGCCTGGCAAAGCGGTCCGTGTGGGCCGTGTGCAAAACCCAGTGACGTTTCAGGTCACGTGGGTGGGGGCTATATAAGAACAAACGCAGAGCGCGGGGGTGGGGTTTGTTGAGCTGAGAGGGAACCCTCGTGCGAACGCACAAAAACTTGCGCCCAGGGCGGTGCGGAGCCGAGCTAGGCTCGTGCGGCAAACCATGTGTTGGGACGCCGTTGTGGACTATATCCACGGGTGACAAGAGGTCGCCGGAGCTGTCTGCTGTGTGCGGGAGGCTCGCTGAGGAGTGGCGCGGGCCACGAGTCAGTTATTCATTTTTAAGGATCGCTCCTGCGATCAGGAAAGTAAAGATCTACCAGAGCTGTAACTTAAAGTAGTACTGTACATATTGTGAATAAACCTGTACATATTTATCATTGAAGCTCGTGTCTGTGATTATTGTGTATTCCCACGACGTCACAGACGGGTAGACATAATTGGTGGCAGCGGTTATAAAGAAGCCCACGGGGGAGTACGTGCACCACCAAATAGTATAATTGGTGGCAGCGGTTATAAAGAAGCCCACGGGGGAGTACGTGCACCCACCAAATAGCATAATTGGTGGCAGCGGTTATAAAGAAGCCCACGGGGGAGTACGTGCACCCACCAAATAGTATAATTGGTGGCAGCGGTTATAAAGAAGCCCACGGGGGAAGTACGTGCACCCACCAAATAGTATAATTGGTGGCAGCGGTTATAAAGAAGCCCACGGGGGAGTACGTGCACCCACCAAATAGTATAATTGGTGGATGCGGTTATAAGAATTCCACGGGGAAGTGTTGCTCAATTGTGATAATAGCAGCAGTTAAAACATTCACGCCGGAACGGCACGGCATTGTTGCACCATACTCATACGTGGTCGCAATATTACGAACAGTGGGTGGGCCAGTGCGTGGGTGTGTCGACGGGCAGACATAATTACGACGCACGGGAGCAGAGAGGGTCCGCTCCTAGCCAGACGCCCACGTTTTCACGGCAACGCCGGAAGGAAGGAAGGAAGGACGGAGAAGGAAGGACGTCTCAAGGCCAACCGGCTTTGATAAAATCAAGAAGTCAGCAAGGATCTGGTGTAAGTATAGCTATCTGCATTGTAACGTTCGGTTCAGGTTTCAGTTATGGCTTACTTACCGAGATTCGGGAAAGATTGTGTAGTGCACGTGGCACAGGAATTAGGACTCCAAATTACAGGTGGCGAAACTTTGGTAGTACTAAAAAATTGATAGAGGAGCATTCCGATTACGAGGAGGAATTTGTGAAAGGGATAGCTCAGGCGTATAAGGATGAACGCGAACGAGAAAAGAGTGAACGCGAATCAGAGAAGGAACGTGCATTTCAGTTAGAAAAACTGAGAATAGAACAGGGCCAACTGGCGGGTAGAGCTAGTCCGCAGTCCGAAGTAAATAGCAAAGTGCACATTCGATTAAATCAAGTTATGAGCCGATTCAAAGGGGAGGACGACGACATAACAGCATTTTTAAGTGTTTTTGAGAGTCAGGCGGAACAATTAGAAATTCCAGAAGAAGAGTGGGTGGCAAATCTTATGGGACTGCTCCCACACCAAATCAATGCATCGCTAACTTTAGAAGGGCAAGGTAGTAGAACAGAATATGCCGATTTAAAGAATAGGTTATTAGAAATGTATCGATTCAATGCCGAGAAGTTTCGACAATTGTTCACGAAACATGTAAAAGCCGCGAATACTACCTGGAACGTATACGCGAGAGAGCTGAAAAATTATTGCAAAGAATGGGTAGCAGGACTAAATATTCATACGTTCGAGGACTTAATGAATCTAATTGTAACCGATCAATTGAAGCGTCGTGTGCCTATTGATATTAAAGAGCACTTTATTGATGAGTGGGGGGAATTTAAGATGCCGTTAGAACTAGCTCGTAAACTAGACAACTATGAAAACAATAGGGCAGGCTGGAAACGGTCTTCGTTCAAGCCTTATAGGAAATCGGAAGCCGTAGGGGAACATGTTGCAAGCACGAGCAAGACGATGCCGATAGTACCGGAAATTCAGGGGAAATCGAGCGGTAAGAAAACCGATGTTAGGGCAGCATACGAGAAGCCAGACAAGCGGAAATGCTACGGGTGTGGTGCCACAGACCACATGGTCCGTGAATGCCCGCAGCGCCGCGTGGCCGAAAAAATGAATCATGTGGCAGACAAAACAGCTACGGAATTGTTTTCACCGTACGTGTTCTTTGGAAAAATTAATAAAATTCCCGGGAGATTTTTGCGCGACTGTGGTGCCAGTTTCGATCTTGTCCATGAGAAATTTATTAGCGACGAGAATTTAACGGGAGAAAGCGTGTGGATTTTGCAACCGCTTGATGCCTCACCACGAAATCTCCCGGTGGCAGAAGTCACTATTGAAGGGCCATTCGGGAAAGTAGTAACTAAAGCCGCAGTTGTGCCTCGGGAATGCGACAGCGGATATTACTTATTAAGTAATAGAACAGCTGCTCTGTTGGAAGAAGTAAAGGCAGGATTTATTGAGCCACAATTAGTTGCAGCCGTAACGACGCGGGCAAAAGCCGCTGAAACGTCGCGGGTGACTCAAGAGTCGGGGCCGGCTGACCGACACGCAGGCGAGTTTGACGCGGACGAGCAGGTAGAAAACCTTGAACAATTGAGGCAGCAGGGAGCCGTTAGTGAAAGGGACGCCAGTGCAAGTGTACTAACGCCCGAAGTGAATGAACTCATAAATGTTACCCAGACTGAGTTCGCAGCTTCACAACAAAGTGACCCGGAAATCAAAACATTATACGACGCTAATAAGCACAACGTACCGGAAGCAGGGCGAGAGTCGTATTTCGTGAAAAATAGTATTTTGTATCGGTCAAGACACAGCAATCGCGGAGAAAAATTTAATATGTTAGTAGTTCCGACTAAATATCGGGCCGCCGTTCTCAAGGTGTGCCATGAAACCGCGAATGCACATTTAGGTTGCACTAAGAGCAAATCCAGCATGTCGCGATACTTTTATTGGCCTCGTTGTTTCCAGGATATGGAGACATATGTGAAAACTTGCGATGTGTGTCAAAAGGTTGGTAGGCCAAATGATCGAAAAAAAGCACCGTTAATGTTAGTACCGCCGATAACGGAAGTCTTCGGTAAAATAAATATTGATACTTGTGGACCTCTTCCCGAAAGTAAAGAAGGCAACAAGTTTATTTTGACAGCCATTTGTTTAGCGTCTAGGCATCCGGAGGCTATTCCAATTAAAGATTTGCAATCAACAACTATCATTAGTGCCTTGTTGACATTATTCAGTAGAATCGGGTTTCCTAAGGAATTACAAACAGACCAGGGCACGTGCTTTACAAGCGCATTGACAGGTGAATTTGCTAGGAAGTTTGGGATCAAACTGGTGAGAAGTTCGCCCTACCACCCGCAGTCAAATCCTATCGAACGCGTGCATAGAACGATGAATCGCTTAATCAAAGTGTTATGCTTGGAAGCAGGAACGGAGTGGGAGGACCAAATGACCGCGATTTTATTTGCTGAGAACCACGGGGCACGAGAGCCTCGGATTCACTCCAGCTGAATTAGTGTATGGGAGGAACCTCAGAACTCCCATAACTTTCTTATATGAACACCTTGCAGGCGAGGACGATGAGGAAGAAAATTCCGTCGTCGAATATGTGTTCAAGCTAATAAATAGGCTTCAGAAATCTCGCGAATTAGCTCACGAGAAGCTTGTTAACGAGCAGGAGAAAAGAAAAACGTGGCACGATCGGCGAGCCGTACACAGAGAATTCGCGCCGGGCGACCGGGTGCTGGTGTTGGCCCCGAATCGCACAAAAAAGTTATCTGTTCAATGGATAGGACCGGGAGAAGTAGTAGAGAAAAAATCGGACACGAACCACTCTGTCCGAATGCCTGGGAAAAAGGAAGAGCGTATCTACCACATTAACATGTTGAAAGCGTACGTGCAACGTACCGAATATCTGAATTATGTAGCAGATCGCAGCTCAAACTTTGAAGTTGAGGAAGACGAGCTGGATAAGTACGCCATTAACCTTGATAGTGTCGACTTCGATGCGGAAGCTATGCTCGAAGGAACAGAAGTCGAAGACGAGTTCCGCGACAAACTGCTCAATTTAATTGTAAAGTACAAGCATATATTTTCAGACAGACCAGGGTTGACGGATGTCGTCACCATGGACATTGAATTGACGGACGAGTCGAAAAAGATAAGAAGTGCGCCTTATCGAATGTCGCCGCGTCAATCAAAAATTTTGCAGGAAGAAAACGCGAAGATGTTACGGGATAACATAATCGAAATAGGCGACTCTGATTATGCTTCCCCTATGATTCTTGTAGAGGCGCCGGGACGAAAACCAAGACCGTGCGTAGATTATCGCAAGCTAACCCAAATTATAAAATCAGAATATTTTCCGTTGCCGAACATGGAGGAGAGGATAGAAGCAGTAGCGGCAGCTAAGATTATTACTACATTGGATTTAGCAAAATTTTATCATCAGATACCGCTCACTCCGAGAGCGCAAAGATATGCGGCTTTCTGTACAAGTTTTGGCACGTATAGGCCATTAAGATTGCCCTTCGGGCTAAAAAATGCACCTTTTCAGTGTAGTAGGATGATGGCAGCTTTATTAGCAGGATGTGCAGAATTTGCAGTCCAATACTTGGATGACATCGCCATTTATAGCGACACATGGCAAGAACACCTTAGACATTTAGAGCAGGTGTTTCTAATATTAGAGAAAGCGAAGTTGCATGTGCAGCCAAGCAAGTGTAAATACGCGCGTAAGAATGTGCAATACCTAGGCCACATGGTTGGTAGTGGCATGATGCGGCCGGTAGAGGCCAAAGTAAAAACTATTAAAGAGCACCCCGTACCTCAAACGAAAAAGCAAGTGCGTGCTTTTCTCGGATTAACGGGTTACTACAGGAAATTTATTCCCGATTATGCGGGTATATCAGCGCCATTAACGGACTTACTGCGAGGTCGCGAACGG